>VXBQ01009689.1:355388-601619 GCA_013400175.1 Phainopepla nitens
GGGCCCCGCGCCGCCCCCGGTGTCCGGCGTGGCGGGAGCCGCGGGGCCCGGCCCGGGGTCACTAGCCTGTCCTGAGCCCCGCCTGGGCCCTGGGACCCCGTTGTCAGCGCCTCCTACCCGTCCTCCACACGGTGGGATCCTGCACCACACGTAGGGAAGAGCCCAGCTGCCCCTTTGGGCGAGGAACGAGGCCCCCAGCCCAGGATTCTGCTTCCTGCTGCCTCAGCACCTCAGCAAAGAGCTTTAGTTTTTTGATGTTCCCTGGAGGGCTGCTTCGACAGTGTACAATAGAGGAGACTTTTCCACGCTCGGGTGCTTACAGGTGTTCCTTTTCTCTTCCAACAGAATTACTGCCATGGCAACTCAAGTGCTGGGCCAGTCTAGTGGGAACAGCCTCTTTCCCGGCAGTTCTAATATTGGGATGGCATTGTCCAATGACATGTATGACTTACAGGACCTTTCTAAAGCTGAGCTGGCAGCTCCTCAGCTTATTATGTTGGCAAATGTGGCCTTGACGGGGGAAGTTAGTGGCAACTGCTGTGATTACCTGGTTGGAGAAGAGAGACAAATGGCAGAACTGACAACGGTGGGGGACAGCAACTTCTCAGATAGTGATGGAGAGGGTATGGAAGATACCCAGGCTGCAGAGAGTGACCGTGAGGCACCTGAAAATGTGGAATTAAGCTCCCTTGAGGTTCCTAGTGTGGAGACTCAAGGTCCAGCTGCTTGTTCCCCTCCTAAGACTCCCAGCGTGGACAAAGATGTTTCATTGGAAGCGCCGGGTACTCCAGAAAGCACAGAGGACAAGTGTAAGAGCTTGAAGAGCAAACCATTTCGTTGTAAGCCTTGCCAGTATGAGGCGGAGTCTGAAGAGGAGTTTGTGCATCATATCAGGGTTCACAGTGCTAAGAAATTCTTTGTGGAAGAAAATGCAGAAAAGCAGGCACAGGTGAAGGAGTCGGATTCCTGCAGTGCAGAAGAGGTGGATTTCTCTAAGGGCCCAATCCGCTGTGATCGCTGTGGCTATAACACTAACAGATATGATCACTATCTGGCTCACTTGAAGCACCACAACAAAGCAGGGGAAAATGAGAGAGTCTACAAGTGTACCATATGCACTTACACTACTGTCAGTGAATATCACTGGAAAAAACACCTAAGAAATCATTTTCCCAGGAAAGTGTATACCTGCTCAGAGTGCTCCTATTTTTCAGACAGGAAGAACAATTATATTCAACATATTCGAACTCACACAGGTAAGTTTTTCATCTTTTTTTGACTGAAGTGCAGTAAGACTACTGAAAATCTGTGATGAATGAAGCAAGCAGAGTCTTTTTGCAAAGTTTGTTCTATTCTGATAAAGCTTTATGCTCTACTCTCTTGGTGCTGCCGGGCTTATAGCCTAGTGGAATTTGGTTTGAGCTCCAGTCTACAGTCCTAGAGGACTGAGGAAATGTCAAGTGCCCACGAGGAGATGAAGGGCATCCTGTTTAGTAATCTTAAGCCAATTTTTTGAAGAGGGCATGACAAAGTGTGCCTGTGATAATTGTCAGAGTCCACAACACTGAAACCTGATGTAGTCTAAAATCAAAACAAGCAGGTTGACAAAAGGTGCCTGAAGGTAATTTTGAAAATGGTACCTTTAGACTGAGCTGGAACTTGACTACAATGTAATTACAGAGAAGAAAGAGCTGATACGTACATGCAGAGGAGTCCTCCAGCATCCACAAAGTCAGAATAAGAGTTGAACAGTGAATGAATTCTTTTTAATGCTCAGAGGCTTCATTTTTTCTAGGGCCTGCATCACTGCAGCAGCCAGAAGTAGACACATACTTCTGTTGCCCTATAGGAAGCCTTCGAAGGAGTCTGGCCTAATTTCCTGACTTCTCCTAACCTTGGTTTGTAATTGGAAGGGAAAGTGTGAGGCCTCTTTTTTCCCTGGTGTATCCCAAGTGGAATCAGAGGACTGCAGTGTTGCTGCCATCCTGTGAGCTGGCACCACAGGTGACTTAGGAAATACTTTGCTTTTTATCAGAGAGCCTCACCACCCTCTCACATGGGGAATTCTGTGGAACGAAAACTCCTTTTGACGAGGGGTTATCGTGGCCATCTCACCTCTCTGGGCTTGGGGCACGGTTACTTTGCCTCTTGATCCCTGTTGTGGAAGTGAGAGGGCAATTCAGAGCTTCCTTGCTGCTTCGTGGGAGCTTTTATTTCCACCGTGTCAGGGCTTTTCTGTGGAGAGGCCTCACTTGCTATCCATCTTGTAGCGTGCTCACCTGACTTGGTTCCCCTTTAATGTAGACTGTGCTAGCTGAGCAAAACGCGGGGGAATTTCTCCTTTAAAGTCATGTTTTGTCACAGCAGTGGCATGAATGGTTTGGAGGTTTCAGTTCAGTTGTCTGCAGCTGTTTGGAAGGGGTGGGCGCTTCCGAGGCCTCGGGCCGGGCTTGAGCTGAAGCGTGCAGGAGTTTGTGTTCCTCAGCTCGCTTTAGTGTCTGCTTTGTTGGGGCTGGGAGGGTCTGCTGGGAATTTTAGTGCTTTAAGACATACTGTTCTCCTAAGAATAGCTGTGTGCTGTTGTTCAGAGGATACCATCGGTTTCAAACTCAGTCCTGCCTAAATACTCTTTCTAAACAAGTAAACAACGTTTATTGTGAGAGGTATTAGGAAAATGGTGTCGTTTATCCTCCAGTTCATTTTCTTTGTGTGTTTTGTAGGAGATAACAGGAAAGAGACCAGGTAAAAATGGCAAAATAGTAGGAAAAAACCTAAGTGAATTGTGTGAGGAGCTCATGGCCGAATGTGAGCCAGTGCTTGGTTCCTGTCTAGTTTACATTTATCTCAATTCTAAATTCATCTCTGCTTGTGTTTGTAGATCACATTAGGTCCTCCTTTCTGATTTCTGAAAGTGCTTGTTGAATTTTACAGGAACTAACTGTGAAAGCATGTTTGCTGAGGAAGTGCTCTGTTATCACTGCATTTGACCAATTTACCGATAAACTGTATTAAACTTTCAAAAAAATCAAGCATATCCATATCCTCTTTTTCTCCTTTGAAGACAGTGGTGCAGTCAGGGTTTCTGGTTCTTTTCATTGCTGTAATTAAGCTGGAATGAGTGATTATGATTTCAGTATGTTTTAGTCTACCCTTGTAGGTGTTCTTTACTACTTCATAACTACATGGTTAAGTTCTTTCAGGCAGTTCTTGCTTGATAGAAAACTTCCAAATATGTTAGTAGAATGATTTAGGAATGTGCCTTGTTTCCAGTAACATTGATTTTGTAAAGGAGAGTGTTAAAGCTAGAGTATTAGAAGAATGAATTAGCTCCTGGCAGGTATATTTTAGACACCAGCCTAAAAGTATGTGCCAATACTAATATGTAATAAATTGCCTTAAAGAACACAAACAAAACCAGCACAAGAATCCCCCCAAACAACCCTCACCCAAAAAAAAACCTGAAAAAACACCCACAGCTATTTTATAGTCCAAAGTATTTGCAGACTGTTTACATAACCGTGTAGAATTTAGTAAAAACTCTCTGATTGATACTAAAATAACTTTGGATTGTAGTTTTCATTTAAAACTAAAGAAGCATATTTGTTGGGAAAAATGAGTAAGATACATCCATCCATCATTTTCTTCCTATTTTATGGGTTTTGAATATTGAAGAAAGTTGGAATTGTTTGTTTCTTTGGTTTCCTGATTGCTAATAGGTTAAATAATTTTGGAGAGGTAGGTTTTTTTCTCTCCTGTTTTTGTTCTTCATCAGACTTTTTTTGTGGGGGGAAATGCCTCTTTGCAGTTAATGTGATTGTTGTGTTAGAGCCACACAATTTTCTGAAACACTGACTCTACAGAGTCTAGTTTCACAGGATAAGTATGCTGCTGCTGCTGGTGGAGAAAGGCAGTCTCAGTTTTCTACCTGTATCCTGGGACTAGTTGATTCTGCTCACTAAAATGGAGTAAGGGAGTAAAAATACTCCTTTCCTCTTCCCCAGGCTGGTTTTCTGCTGGTTAGTGAACTTAGTTGCCTTACTAACGACACATGCAAATACCAGAGCATTGGCCAGGAGCAGGGAAGGGGGCTGCATGCTAGTACCTTGCATGATTGGGAAAAATACCTATCCTCTGCGAGTTTGTGGACCACAGGAAGGCAGGCAGAGGTTATCTCCCTGTCTGTTGTTGCGTGCATTCGGGGTGAAAAGCCGGTGTCCCAGAACCCGCCCTGTAGTGGAGATACCTTGCAGCTTGTGACAGTGCTTGTATCCTTGGCTGCTGACACATGCCGGGGACCTTGGGCACAGGAGTGTCTCTGGGACCCTGCAGATGGGCACAGGCTTGTCACCTGGGAAAGCTGCACCTCAAGAGCCTGTCTGCTGCCCAGGAGGATCCAGCCTATCTGCTGGCTGGAAGTGTTCAGGACAATCCGTTCCTCCGCTGCTTGGGCAGAAAGGACTCTTTGTGTCAGGGACAGATCTACCTGGGCTCATTTGTGCTCGTTAGACCTTTCAGACCAAGTTTTGACTTGATTTACCTGCTGATTCTGGAGCTGTACTATGTGCAAGACAGTGCAGCATTGTTCTTTTCTTTTTTCTCTATTTTGCTTGTTAGAAGAAATTTCTAGAAAATTTCCTTGAAAATAATCTGAAGGGCTATATAACTAAGACATCTGCTTCAGTCAGTCACAATATTCTGGCGCTAGTTTTGGACTGGTTTTGGTTTGGTCTGTGTTTGTTTGGGTTTTATTTTTTTTATTTTGGTTGTGATAGGGGATCTTTCTTGCTTGCCACTGTGTTGGAAGTTTGATGGAAGCAGATTTGTGTCAAGCAGGTGGGACTTCTGATGGCATTATAAAAAAAAGGCTTTATCAAGAGATTGTTGAAGAACACCTTTGGTGCAGGTAGCTCAGTGTGCAAGCTGCAGTTCAAGATCAGGTTTTGCTCAGGGTGAGAGTGCAGAGAGGCCATGAATTGCCAGGCCTGTACCAGTGGTGCCAGCCAGGTGAATGTACACCGAGAGACACAGCAGGAGCCGTGAACTGCCAACCTTTTGCATAACAAAGCAGATAAAGACTGGGGAGGCCAGCAAGGTAGGTGGACATGGAGAGGCTCAGCAGTAGGAGCAGGAGACTGGGAAGAAGAGTAACGCTTGTATGCAGGTAGATTGTGAGGGTATAAAAGCCCAGGGGTTCCACTCTTGGGTCCTCTTTGGAGGCACCAGCTCCAGGTGTTTCTGTGTAACTCCGCCATGAGTAAATGGCTTTACAGAATGAGACATCTGAGACTGCTGTGGGAAACCTGGGGTCGAGCCAGTAAGGAAACCTGGTCTGCCTGTGTGTGAGTGGGGTGTGCAGGGAGCCGAGTGGGGCACCTGTTGGGTCACTGGGACACACACCGTGAAAGGGCTTCAGTCCCAGCACTCTGGCCTTGGCAATGTGGCTGCCAGAGAGTCTCCTGAATGGTGAGACTGGGAACTTTCCTTAACAAGATGGTCTTAAACTTGTATGCCAATGTCAGTCTGCCTGTTCATTTGCATAGAGTTAAGTGCCTTCTTGAGCTTTTGCTGTTGGGGCTTAATCTCTAAGTGTCTTCTGGAGAGGTTTTTTTGATGGCTTGTTTGTATATAATGAACCATTTTGTAAAATTACAATACAAATCCTTTGGAGAATAGTATTTTACAGAATAGCCTGTACAATGCATTTAATTCTCAAGTGGCAATAACACATTTTAAATTAGTTGTGTTCATTATACTTAAATCTAGTATGTTTTGTGGCTGTGCCCTATGTAAAAACGGCCTTGAAAGAAAGCCTGTTTCACATTCCTAATGTTGTAGGTAACTTTAGAGATACGAAATTTTAGGTAATGGGAAGAAGATATGACTGAATATTCCAGGACCTTTGGCCACATATTTTTTAACTGTAAGGAGTCATTTCAAACCAAAACCATTTCTTTGTAACTAAAGGACTACCCCTCCCTTGAAAATGACTTAATCTTATTGTGTGTATAATCTCCTACCTTGTTTTAATTGGAAAGGGAGGGGAGTTGTGGCTGTTAGGGTGATTTTACCTTTAAACTGCTGATCTAATCAAGAACGATAGTCTAAATGTTTGATGGAAGGAAGAAATGTGGAATTAATCTGCATTACAAAGGCTGCTTCTACTGCTGTTTTGGCACAGGCCAGCAGTGGAGCCTCACATCACACACTGGCAGATGCAGATCTTTGCTGCTGCAGATAGAGCTGTGCCTCTAAAAGTGAACACNGCAGATAAAGACTGGGGAGGCCAGCAAGGTAGGTGGACATGGAGAGGCTCAGCAGTAGGAGCAGGAGACTGGGAAGAAGAGTAACGCTTGTATGCAGGTAGATTGTGAGGGTATAAAAGCCCAGGGGTTCCACTCTTGGGTCCTCTTTGGAGGCACCAGCTCCAGGTGTTTCTGTGTAACTCCGCCATGAGTAAATGGCTTTACAGAATGAGACATCTGAGACTGCTGTGGGAAACCTGGGGTCGAGCCAGTAAGGAAACCTGGTCTGCCTGTGTGTGAGTGGGGTGTGCAGGGAGCCGAGTGGGGCACCTGTTGGGTCACTGGGACACACACCGTGAAAGGGCTTCAGTCCCAGCACTCTGGCCTTGGCAATGTGGCTGCCAGAGAGTCTCCTGAATGGTGAGACTGGGAACTTTCCTTAACAAGATGGTCTTAAACTTGTATGCCAATGTCAGTCTGCCTGTTCATTTGCATAGAGTTAGGTGCCTTCTTGAGCTTTTGCTGTTGGGGCTTAATCTCTAAGTGTCTTCTGGAGAGGTTTTTTTGATGGCTTGTTTGTATATAATGAACCATTTTGTAAAATTACAATACAAATCCTTTGGAGAATAGTATTTTACAGAATAGCCTGTACAATGCATTTAATTCTCAAGTGGCAATAACACATTTTAAATTAGTTGTGTTCATTATACTTAAATCTAGTATGTTTTGTGGCTGTGCCCTATGTAAAAACGGCCTTGAAAGAAAGCCTGTTTCACATTCCTAATGTTGTAGGTAACTTTAGAGATACGAAATTTTAGGTAATGGGAAGAAGATATGACTGAATATTCCAGGACCTTTGGCCACATATTTTTTAACTGTAAGGAGTCATTTCAAACCAAAACCATTTCTTTGTAACTAAAGGACTACCCCTCCCTTGAAAATGACTTAATCTTATTGTGTGTATAATCTCCTACCTTGTTTTAATTGGAAAGGGAGGGGAGTTGTGGCTGTTAGGGTGATTTTACCTTTAAACTGCTGATCTAATCAAGAACGATAGTCTAAATGTTTGATGGAAGGAAGAAATGTGGAATTAATCTGCATTACAAAGGCTGCTTCTACTGCTGTTTTGGCACAGGCCAGCAGTGGAGCCTCACATCACACACTGGCAGATGCAGATCTTTGCTGCTGCAGATAGAGCTGTGCCTCTAAAAGTGAACACATTCCCTACGTGCAGGGCTTTTGCTGGTGTTGAGATCTCTGTGATTTGGAGAACACCTTGGTTGTATGCCTCATATGTAGCAAATTTATCAAAATGCTGTAGCGTAATTCTGGCTATGATTTGAATAAATACTAGGACTGAGTAACTTCTTTTTCCCTTTTCAGCTTCATTTCTCTCTTCTCTTGTGGGTGTCTATCCAAGACTAAAAAGTGTTTGTAGTGGAGACAGTGTGCTAGCAGTTTGGGGCAAACATCCCTGGTACTTATCTGGACCTGCCTAACATGTTAATTATAAAACTGTCTGCCTTTGTTTGGAGCTTGTCTTCACTTGAAAAAGATTTTCAAGTATCGTTTTACTGATACAATTTTTAGCTACAATTACAAGCTGACTGTCCTCAATGGAGATATAATTTATGACATGTTAGGTTTCCATTAGTTCTCCAGAACCAATAACTCTTTAGGCATGGGGTTTTGAGTCTTCAAAATAAATGTTTATGCTACACTTAAGCTTTTGCTTGCAGCATAATTGCACTGATAGGGCATCATGCTTTTCTGTGCTGCAAGCTGTTATCACTCTGCCAGTAAAACTTTGGAAGCAAAGACCTGCTCTATCTGCAAGTGTTCTGGTAAACACAAGTCCACGTGGAATGGATGGTCGTATCCCATCTTAATCCGAATTAAATATGGAGGTTTCCGGTAAGGTGTTAAGCAAAGCAAGAACATACCTAGTTTCTTACAGGGTCTTTTGTGCATCTTCTAATTGTTAGGGGAAGATGTAGGGAAGTCAGGTCTGGTGGCTTAAGGCTTCCTAAAGTTGTCTGTCCTCATCATCTTTTGGCTGAGGTTGCTGTTGACCCCAGGTGGACATTAGGATGTGCCTCTGTCACATTCTGCCCTTTACTGCCCTCATTCATAAGGCATGACACTTTGCAGTGGTCCAGCTCAGGCATACGCTTCTCACTGTCCCTTTGCTGAGAGATAACATGCCCTCAGATACAGTGTGAGCACCTGTGACAGGCTCCCCTGTGTGGCTTGGTAACCAAGTTTGGGAATGTGCTGTGTTTCAGTAACTCCTTTGCTGTTTGTTTTTGCAGGGGAGCGACCCTATCAGTGTGCGATGTGTCCTTATTCCAGCTCTCAGAAGACCCATTTAACCAGGCACATGCGCACCCACTCAGGTTGGTACGGGGTGGCAGCAGTGGAGCCGAGGAGAAGGGGGTGGGTCACAGCATCACAGCACGGCTGCACTGGAGAGGGACCTCTGGAGCTCACCTGGGCCAGACCCTGGCTTCAGAAGGGCCACCTAAAGCGGTCTGGCAGTTCTGTGTGAGATGCCCTCTTAGCCAGTACGGCCTGAGCTTTAGCTCCATTTTAATGGGGAAGTTTGTCTTGCTAAGGAATGCTAAGTGTCACGAATAAAACTGATAATGGGAATATATATTTTTCTTTTTACTTTTCAAGATCTATTCTGATACTCACAGAGCTGCTCTAATAGTCCTAGTAATCTGGTAATAAATACAACATTGTGATGATATAGGAACAAATTCTTGTACGCTGTCTGCTGTCATTGCTGAGTTCAAATCAGTGAAGCTGGGAACATTTTGAGTTGCTGAGAATCTCCTCTGTGATGCCTGGGATTGAGTCTCATCCCGGAGTTCTGAGGGAGCCCTTAGCTTCTGTTTAGTGTGACACAGTGATGCAAATTACTGTCTGCTTATGGCAAGGAGACAAAGGAGAAAAACTAAACTCAGAGGATGTTCACAAGTGACTCAGCCTTGTGGCACTAAAAGCCAAATTAGCAATTTTTAGTAGCCTTTATTTCCCTTTACTGGTCGTGAGTTGTGGTGTTACAAACATTTGCTCTTGTGCTCTTGCGAATCTCTTTTTGAATGAATTAACAGCATTTTTGGGAGTTGCAACACCATAGATACAAGCATAGTTGTCCTTTATGAGTCTCATAAGGGAATTCAGGTAGACCTGAGCCTGTGCTTTTGATTTTTTTTTTTTGTAAAATCTGAATTGACCAGTCCTAGGTGAATTCCTAATGCTAGCAAACAGGAGTTGAAGTCTCCTGAACAGTAATTGTCTCAATTTCAATTGATGAGGCTTTTAATTGAAACCAGGAGACAGGCAAATTTAACTGTAGTAGAGGAGGGCTTAGGCCCATTTAAAATAGCCAGCTTTAAAATGACATGTCAGTATTTTGATGTGAGAATTTTGTGAATGTAGTAGTAGTCTGCTTTCAGAAACAAAAATAGTATTTGGTTGAGCCTTTGGTTTGCAAGTGAACCACCAAATTTACAAATGGTTTGGTCAATACCAAGCGTGGAAACCATTTCACAAACGTATTACTCTGCCCTTGTTCTGAGCAAAGAAGTCTCAACTCTGAAAGAGGTAAGGAGTGGGATCTGCCTGTGACCCCTGCCTCAAAGATCTCTGAGGGAAGGCATGACTTTGGCTATCAGGGGTGTTGTATTAGTAGCTCTCCTAAATTCTGTTGTATGTTTTGTTGCATTGCCCAGGCAGCTGCACCTTTTCTGTGGCAATTTCTGGACTCCTGCAGTTGACAGGCTGGCTGTTTAAAGCCCACGGGTGCTGTAGCTTTCTTCCCATGTCAGACAGCAAATGACAGTGGTTTAGAGCCTAATTCACAGCTGTTTTTTTAGCCATCTTGGTACATATCCTTTTCACTTGCACAATAAAACCCCAGGATTTAGTAGAGGCGATGGACACAAACTCTTCACTTGCTGTCTTTGAGTTACCCAGTGTCAGCTGCCTCTGAGCACTCTGTGCACTTAGAACAGCTTGTTCATGTGTGTGTAAGAGAGGCTGTTCTTGTCCTCCCACAGTGCAACAGAGAACTGTTTTTTGAAGTGCAGGTGATAAAGGCTGTACTTGGAGGAAGGATGAGCAATAAACACATCAAGCTTAGACTTGTAGAAAATGTCACCAGGAAGTGGGATGAAAAAAAAGGAAGTAAAGTGGAGAGGGAGGGAATCAAAGTAGATCTTCTTTAAATAATAAATAGATGCTGCAGACAGACATGAGATGATCTGGACTCTTAAACAATTGTCCCTTGCTTCCTGCCAAGGAAGCAGCACAGCCTTTTCTAGAGTTTGTGAAGGTGTTGCAGATCATGTTAATGCTCGAACAGGCACCACATCTTCAGTGCAGGCTGGCTGGTCTCCTGAGTCATGCTACAGAGCATGCTTGAGTATGGGCAGTGGCTTGCAGGGGTGGGAGAAGCACTATTGTATGACCAGCAGAAGGGACTGGAGTGGATTTTCAACGTACTGAAGAAGTAGCATGCATTAGTTCTGCAGATCAGTTTTGAGATGCTGGTACAGAGCTCAGGAGCATCTCAAATTCCTCAGCTAAATTGGCACATGCACAGATGCTCCCTAAGTATTTCTGGACTCGAGCTGTTGCCCTAGAAGTGTTTTTCCTATTTGCTTTGATGTGTAAGGGGAAAGCTACTTCTGCTTCAGTGGCATGCACTAAGCAGAACATTTCAGGAACACTTCTACAGGAGGCGTTACACTAATGTAAATGCAGATTTTAATAGTAACATGATGTCTGTGGACTGCATTTGGTTGGCTTGCCAAGAGTAGCCTGCAGCCAGAGCATATGTGTTTGAGGCACCAAAACAGTGAACTGAATTTTTTCAGAGGTAAAGATCATCTGGGCACCCCTTTCATGTTCTTAGATTTTTGCTAGCTTCTTTTCCCTCGTGTCCTTTTCAATGCAAACATGAAGTATGCTAAATCTGTGTAAAGTTGGACTTTTTTGAAACGTTTGTGTGAAACTGCTATTCATCAAATGTTACATTTCCATTTTTCTACAATGCATTCAATGGACCAGTTGGGTATGGATTCCATTTGCTAATATTACTGTAGAGGGATCTCTGCCGGTATGTATGCCTAGCCAGAACCTGTGACGTTGTTACTGCTTGTTTGGTTTTGGATCCCCTTCCTCCTAGCCCTCACCCTTTCTCTCTTCTTTTTTTTTCCGTATTTTGTTCTTAGTGTCTTGTGAATGTGTTTGTGACTTGTGGATTTCTTACGTTGACTTTGCTTAATTTTAAAGGCGCATGGATAATTTTTTTTTTTATCCTTTTCAAGTTTCATATTTCTGTATCTGTATTAGTGGGAAGTGATTGCCCCGCAACCACCATGCTTAATAATCACCATCATTCCCTTCCATCCTTCCTCCCTTAGGTGAGAAGCCATTCAAATGTGACCAGTGCAGCTACGTGGCCTCAAACCAGCACGAAGTGACTCGTCACGCGAGGCAGGTGCACAACGGGCCGAAGCCGCTGATCTGCCCGCACTGTAACTACAAAACGGCCGACCGCAGCAATTTCAAAAAGCACGTGGAGCTCCACATCAACCCGCGCCAGTTTCTCTGCCCTGTCTGTGATTATGCAGCGTCTAAAAAATGTAACCTGCAGTATCACATCAAGTCCAGGCATCCCGATTGTTCTGACATCACCATGGATGTCTCAAAGGTGAAGCTACGGACTAAAAAGAGCGAAGCTGACTTTTCTGAGGGCGCTAATGACAAAGCGGAGAAGGAACCAATGAAAGGGGATTCAGCTGCGAAGAAAACGGAGAAGATTGTGAAGGTGGAGAAAAAAGATAATTCGGCAAAGGAAAAGAAGTCAGCAAGCAATGTTTCTGCGGGCCAGGTGACAACCAGAAGTCGGAAATCAGCTTCAGAAAACAAGGGGGTGGATATTAAAACTGAGAAAAGTACTGAGAAAACATGTAAAACAAAGAAGGTCAAAAGAAAGGCAGAGACTGAGGCAACTTCCTCAAAGCAAGAGCCTGCAAATGATACCTCAGTAGTAACAAAAAAGAAAAAGAAAGTTGAAGCTAAACCCAGAGACTGCCAGGAAGTTCAAAAAAGTGATGTTGCACCAGAGGAAGAGCCTAAAAAGCAAAATTTTTGCCTCAAGAAAAACAGAAAAAAGAAAGCTTTGAAAATTAAGCACAGTAAAAAGAGCAGTAAACATGATCAGGAGAAGATGGAGGAAGAGGAGATGCCAGATGAGAATCCTATCACAAAAGAAGATGGAGGTGTGAAGCTGGACACTGAAGGCAGTGACCAGAAGGAGCAAGATCCCACTGACACAGTGGCATTAAACAACAATGGTGGTCATGCTCTCAGCGGGGAGAGCGCTGATCCCAAAGGAAACTGCATCCAGGGTTCAGGGCAGCTTTGTCTGCCAGCTCAGGATGCAAACACAGAAGGTGAGGTGGAGGACCAAGAAATGCCTGCGGCAAGAGGAGAGAGTGAAGGCACTGGTGGTGCAAAAGAGGAGGAGAGACACGCGGACAAAAGGGAAGACACCTGCTCTGAGGAATCTTCCCATGCAGCGTCTTCTGAAAAAAGCTTGGATGTAATCATGGATGTGGTACCTGATCTGGCACCTGAGAAGGAGCCAGAGGAAACTGTGGCAGGAACTGAGACTAACTCACACCTGATGGACCTGAGCAAGACGTGTCTGCCAGCGACAGAGTCAACAGGAGATGCTGTGCCAGCGCCCGTGCCTGCAGAAGGGTGTGCACAAAGCCCTCAAGTGCCTCTGTCCTTACCTCGGGATAACACGGCCGTGAACGAATCTCAGGAAATGGATGAGGATGAGGGCATCCACAGCCATGAAGGCAGTGACATCAGTGACAACATATCGGAAGGAAGCGACGACTCGGGGTTAAATGGTGCTCGCTCAGTACAAGAGGAACCAAGTCCAAAGGTGTCACAAGGAGCTCCGGACGCCGCGGTGGCCAGGGAGAGCTATGTGTGCATTTTTTGTGACCGCTCGTTTAAAAAGGAAGGTGAATACAGCAAGCACCTCAACAGGCACTTAGTTAACGTGTATTATCTTGAGAAGGCAGCAAAAGGGCAGGAGTAGAAATAGCTGTGGTTTGGGGAATCTTCTTTTGTAAGATCTTACACAGCTTATGTAAAAATATTGTAGATTTTTTTTTTTAAGCACGGTTTGCTTTAGTGTCTGCATTGGTTTCTTTTTTGGTTTAGTTTTTTTTTTAAAGTTGAAAATATTTTTGACAACTTTATGTGTCATGATGAACTCATTAACTATTGGATCTCTTCATTAGAGAAAGCAGGTAGGGTGTATGAGGTTGTGTCCTATAAAGTCACTGTAAGCTTCTAGTCTATTAGCTTATGCAGCTCTTTTATAAACTGAGTTTTTAGGAACAAGACTGGAGCTAACTATACAAGTTGGATGTTTATAGAGCCACTGGCATAAGTTGCTTTTTGTTCTAGCAGCCAACTCTTTCTCTCCCTTTTTCCCTTTCCCATTTTTTTTTTTTTTTAGTTCTTTTCAATGTATCTTGATGTTCAAAGTGTTAAACTACTTGATGGTTTTTCTACCAGGAAGATAGCTTCTATTACATAAAGAGCACTTTGTAAAAGAAATCAAAGTTGGCTAGTGATGAACATAACTGTTTTAGGTAATTACAATTATGAACGTACATTTCAGATCCCCTAAGCATGAATGATGAGCCAAAATTTGAGAGTAGTCCTTCCAACTTTTGATTGGAGAATCTCTGTCTTGATTAATATCTTAATCACTGATCTGTAATTGGCTTTGTTGTGGGGGAGCAAGCTTGTTATTTTTAATTTCTGCTTTTTGTTTTTTTGATTGTGCTTTAAGGGCTTAAAATGTTGCACTTGTTTTTGATTTTTACCTATGCAGTTTAATCTAGGAATAGTGCTTGTGCAGTATATGTACACTTTATATATGCATGTTTGGTTTTGTACGTGTAAGTTTTTTATTTGGAAACGTTCAGACTTGTTGCTTACCGTGGGACTGTTTTCTGTGGCAGTTTTCTGTGATGTTCCTTACTTCAGATTTTTCTTATTTTCCTGAGGTGTGATTAACTGTGCATGAAGTTGCTGAAATTATGAACTGCTTGGCTATATATTTTTAACTGGGTTTAGAATTGTACAGTCCTTGAGCAAAACAGTCCATTGATGCCAGTGCAGTTCCAAAACACTTTTACAGGATTTATTCTGTCATGGAAATGCCATTTCTGATACTTTGAATACATATGCAGAGTAATAAATTCTGATTTATAATTTGGGATCACCAGACAAGAAAATAATCACTCTCAGTGGAAACAGTCTGCAGATTCTGCAAGTCTGGATGATTTTTTTTTTCCTCTTCCATTTTCATTTTTGTGGTGGACAGCAGTCAAACTTCATGAGCTTTAAAGAAATAAAATAGTAGCAGTGATGTAATCTAACATCTCATACACAAAAAAATTCAACTAACAAATAAAGATAAATCAACTGGTAAGCAAAAAAACCTGGTATTAAAAAACTGTAGGAATTTCTGCTCCATATTAATTCAAGTTGCATTTAATAAAACCATCCTGCTTGATGCAGAGAGAAACATGTAAGTTATCAGATTGTCATCTCAGGTCTACATGTCATACCAGGAGTTTTTAATTCTAAACAGATTTCATTTCTAGCACACACAAATGCAAGAGAGATTGCATACCTAACTGCTTGTAGCCAACCAGTGGCAAAATGTAAACAAAATCCCAACCAGCAGGGAAGAAGCAAAACCCTCCAGGTCCCATCTGTGCACTCTTCTGACTGTCTTTAGCTGCCTTTCCAGTGGGAGCAGCTGGGGACAGCTCCAAAGAAGCAGATTTGGAGGCAGGTGTTACCTGTGTTGGGGAGTGGAGTTGAAGAGCTCAGACAGCATTTGTCAGAGCACTTCAGTGCAAGTGAACTCTCTCTGGAATTAACCTCATTCTTCACTGTGTTGTCCCCACAGCATCTTCCCCTCCAAACAAACCCACTGCTGTGAATGAATTGAGAGCAACAATGCTACATTGCTTCTGCTTTTGGGAGAGATTGGTAATAGGAGGCCAAAGATTTGAGAGGGAGGGCATCCCTCATGGCAGAAATAGGTTGTATAATGTATAGTGATTTTTTGTTTGCATAGATAGTGTTCAATCCTTACCTTGGCTGTGACAATCATTGTCAACTCAAGATCAAGTTGCAACTATATTTATGTTAAACATTAAGAAAACAAACCTAGTTGAATTGTTTTCCTAAACTACCAGTTGTAATAGTTTTAGATGTATTTTTTTTTTCTTCATAATAGTGTTTCTTTATATATAAATGTTGCCACCAATTGTGAGTGATGTGAGCAGATGCTGGGAATTCCAGTACTTTGTAGAGGTTTAAAGCTCCCTTCCTATCCTTGTGAAGAGCCTTTGCCATTTTGTGAGAGACTTCAAGGACTTTAGCTATGTTCAAGTAAACTCATGGACTGGCCTGATAATTTTTTCCTGTTATTTTTTTAATGAAAATGATGCTGTTGACTGACTTTAAAGTTCTCTCTGTGAGACAAAAGCAAGGGTGGTTCTCTGAAATACTGTGCTGCACATTTCTGTGAAGTGGTCAAGGTTTCAATGCTTGATCTGACAAGAACTCTTCGAAGACAACAGTTGACTCCTCTTTGGCGGAGTTTCCTACCACACTGAAAATAAATTATTAACGTAATAATAAGAAGAAAAGTTGATTTTCTCTATCTGAGACCCATCAACAACATCCTGAACTAGCTAATCTTGGTGCAGAACTGTGTTGGAATTCTCTGCAAGGTTTGGGATTACGTTACAATAAAAAGTCAAGGATGTAATGCATTATGTTTATCTCAAATGTTAGGCACTGCTAATATGAGTATTTGAGGGGGAGTGCGGGTCACGTAGCTCACCATATATGGTGGTCTTACATTGCTGTGTCTCCCTTTAAACAATGCCCTTTTTTTTTTTTGGTCTTTTTCAATATTGTTAAATTATTTTGTGTTGTTTTGGCCAATGCTAGCATGTTTGTGTTTTTCAGCAATAATACCTGTATTTGTGTTCAACCTCCAGTACGTGGTTGGAAGGATTAGCATGCTGATATACCCCTACACTGCCAGCCCTTGGTTGAGTCATGTGTTTTGGGCTTTTTCTGTATAAATCTGTACACTCAAACTAACTGCCCTGAAAAATGGTAAAGAAATGGCTAGCTAGGCACCTAAAATCCATGGTATTGCAATTGTTGTTTCTGGATTTTGATGATCTAGGCTGGAACTTGAGTCATTTAAAGAAGAATGTTTAACAGCTGACAGGCCAGTTAAGATACAATAATGTCATTGATTTCAACAGATTTAATGTAGCTGAAAGGTATTAAATCAAATTCAAGAGTTTTCTTGAATGTCAGTTGTGTAGATATGTGGCGTGCATATGATATTAACGGAATCCAAATAGCTAAAGAAATTGTTTTATGTGTACATATATTTTTTCCCCCTCTAAAATTACACTAGCTAACAAACTTTTGTAAGCTGGCATGGAAACATGTTTATGATGTTTAGTTGCACCATGTTTGATGCTTTTACAGTGCAATACTTGTATTCTCTGAATTAAACCAAAGGTAATTTTTTTTCATGCTCTCTACTGTAGTCCATGACAGTCTTTTCTGCGTTTGTAATAGATATAAAACGAGCCAGATCATACTTCCTGTTGTTACCTAAATCATGTATAAGAAGTCTTTTGTTCAAAATGTAGTATAAAGTTAAACTAAATTGCATTATATTAACCTTTACCAAGTGTATTTTCCTAAGCATAGTTATGATTAAATAAACTTTATTAAGGAACCTGCAGCTTCTGTCTTCCAGTTATTAATGGCTGTGGAAGCCATTTGTAGTTAGAGACAGGAGCAGTGCCAGTGTCATCGACAGAGCTCCTGAAGACCTCAAGCCAGGCAGGTGGGCCTGGAGGAGGCAGTACAGAGATGCCAGACTTGACTGCAGACAGGGACAGTGGCTCCAGAAATGTGTTCTTTTTCCTTTTCAATGTATTGTTTTAATTTCCCTGCCCACTTTAGTAAGGACGGGGCACAAGGTGGGGGCTGCATGCACACAGACAAGGTTCAAATGCAATGCTGAACCTGTTGGTGATGTGGAAGGATGGGCATGAAGGGCAATATTTTCTGCCACTGAAGAAGTGCAGCTTGGTGGAAGCTGTGGAATTGAAATTTGAGTTTCAGAGGTAATGCAGGTGACAGTGGAAATGGGTTTGTGAGCCGTGCAGCTGTTAGTCGAGCAGCAAAGAGCAGAGTGCGGTGCTGCCACAGGACACAGCCTTGGGGGCTGCAGCGTGGCAGGGGCTGTCAGTGCCCAGGCAAGGGGCAGGCTTGGCATGCTCCTCCTGAAGGCTGCACCTCAGCAGTTAATGGTACGGACAGGGAACAAGGGAACAGGGAACAGGAGTGGTGCCTGAGCCTGCCCACAGCCTGCAAGGGAGGTGTGAGTGTGGCATAGAGAGATGGCAGGGGTTGGGTGCCTGAGTGCCTCTGCCTGTGCTGAGTTAATGATTTCAAACTGGATCAATAGAGGAGGCCCTGCCCTTTGTGCCACCAGCTAGTGCTGCCCCCCACCCTCAGGAAGGTGTTCCTGGGACAAGCTGGCTCATCTAGAGAACCCAAATGGGTTGGCAACCAGAGAAATCATTTTCCCTTAAACCTGCAGTCAGGTCATCCTTATCTTTGACTAGTTCCTTGCACTCTGGCAGAAAACCTGCTCTTTTTTCCCAGTAGAAAATCAGGATAAAACCCACTAGGCTGAAAACCTGCTAAGAATCTGCTTTGTGCTAAGTTGGTTTGTAACAGAACCAAGTAGCCAAGCACAAGTGCATGGCTCTGCAGTACCTTGCAGGCCAGTGGGAGATCCTGCCCACACACTGAGCTGCCCAAAAGGTGAGTTGTTTTGCATGAGGGATGACTTAGCTTCCTGATGGCCTGTATGGGGACAGAGCAAGCTCATGTCTTAATTCAGCTGCCTTATTCAAGCTTTGCTAATGCTCTGAAACACCTGAAATGCTAGGTTCTTGATTTTGGTTTGGTGGTTGTCTTTTGTTTTTAAAGCTTAGCCATGCTGACATAAATTGCTTTGACACTGTTCTTGTATATAAGTGTATATATGTATAATAAAAGCTGTGTGTAGGAGAAGGCAGATCTAAAAGGACAGATCCTTCCCTTGCCCAGGCTGTATTTTTAATCTTAGTAAATTGAGCGTTCTGCATTTCCCCCTTGGCTGGAAGCACCAGACCTGCAGCAATGCACCCTGGCTCAAGCCAGGCAGCTGAACCTGTCCCTTGCCCACAGGCTGGTCAAAGGTTGGTCTCCTTTAGCCCTGGATAGGTCAGAGTGCTAAAGCTGCTGCCATCTGCAGCAGAGGCTGTGCTGCAGGTGAGGGAGAGATGAGGATTATTGCTGGGTTCGTTTCCATCCAAAAAAGACATTTATGGCACAAAGTTGAGTGGAAGGATAGTGACTGGTCCCTTGGTGGGGATGCAAGGGACAGGGATGGTGACAGTGCCCTGAGTCGTGGCAGAGTGCATCTATCAGCTCCAATATAGATGTAACTCAGCAACTTAACTCTTCAGATGAGACCTCTTTGGATAATTTTAATAAAAGATTGAACTGTGAGTAGGTGCCTAATCTCTGGGAACACAATGTCAACCTCATTTTTAGCACAGTAGCAGGAAAAATGGAGAGCACCTCACTTCTGCTCTCATCTCTTCCCATCTTCTCTGCCCTCAAATTCAAAAATAAAAATCTCCATGAAGTCACCAATAGCCTTTAAGTTCATTATTAGGTGAACGGCTTCCCTGTTCCCCAGGACAGAACTAGAGACATGTTTGTGGTGATTTTTTTTTTTACACAAATCTGCTCCTTCTCTTTCTCGATTTTAATTCTAGTCTCTTGAATTCTTTGTCACAGAATTTTCATTCAAAGGTTTTTATACCTTTTTTCAAGCATTACCCAGCAAACCCTGGAAATGCTCTGACAATGCAGGCAAGAATTGCCCCTATTTTACACAACGATCTATGGAGACAGGCAATGTAATTGAAGTTAAACTAAGAGCTTAGTAAGTTACATGTAGCACAGATCCTGAGACTTGTGACTCCAGTTTACCACTTCTAATTAAAACAACAACAACCAAACCCTGTCTTTTCTAAGCAGTGCTGGTCCCTACAAAGTGTATGCATTCCTGGGCCGGTCCTCCAAGCACCATTCCAGGGGCTGGAGGTCTCCTATTGGTTTCCTGACATAACCCTTAGCCTCAGGCAAGGCCTCTTGCCTCAGCATGAACTTGCAGGGTATGTTTCCTTCCCTCCAGTGAAGGAAACTCCAATGAAATGCCCCTGGGCCAGCTGGAGCTAACCAAAACTCTTTTTAGAGGTCACCTTGCTCTGCACTCCATGGGTGTGACTCAACTCCTGCCTGGGAGCTGAGGGCATGAGCTGACCTCATTTGGAAATTAACACCTCTCTCTCCAGCCAGCTCTCTTCAGGCAAAGTCCCTTGTTTTGTCCTTGGGTCTCTCCAACCTGATGATCTTCTCTGTCATCCACCTTTTCTATAGTATTTAGTGTGTCTCTCACTGCTATTATTACAGCGATGTGGCACTAAAGAGATCATCAAAACTCAGATCACTGGTTAAGAAGAAGGAGCACAGAAGAAAGGAAATGTTTTCTTTTCAAAGTAATCTGTTTTTGACCTCCTATATCTGCCAGTGTATGAAAACAACGGGGAAAAAAATTCCAGTCAGCCTCAACACTCGGTTTCAACTCTAAGCCTGTCATTCGGTGGCAGTTCTGGAATGTCTTATAAAAAAAGAAGATTTTTAAACTACAACTGGCTTCCAATTCCCATAGATATTTTTTGGCCTGATTTTGATACTGTAGAGCCTAAAATAGTCTTGGATACATTGATCAATTTTGCTCTAAAGGAAAAAAAATACAACAGACCAAAAAAAGGAGAGTCACAAAAGCCTTTGGCTGGCCAAAACCATCTCCTCCTGAAGATGGGCAGTAAGAAAGAAAAGATGCGTCCAGCTCTGCAGGTGATATCATCCCTCAGAGGGCTGAGCACTGCACCATTTCCCTTCTGGTTTGTGCCAGTATGGAAGCAGAAGAGCAAGCAGGAAAGGCAAGGGACCACTAAGGGACCTGGCTGGGATGAGATGAGGAACCTACAGCCAAATTCACAATGGAGTCACTTGCTGTTACTAAGGTGGGAAATCAACACAGGCCTCCTCTCCGCTGCAGCCCACCTTCATGGTGGGTGACAGGTGACAGGTGGCCGCAGCTTCCACCTTGCTTTCTGCAATAGAACCAAAGCCCAGTCTCACAGCTGATGAGGAGACCAAGAGGAAGGCTAGTGTCTCCACTGAAGGCCTTTCAAAAGGTTCTAAAAGAGGACCAGTGGAAATACTCCTTGTTGCCAAATGAGCAGAGACTGAGAGCTGACAACTTCAGCAGGGAGGAGAGAAAGCCTGGGGGTTTGTATAGATTTTTTTTTCAACTGAAAACTTTGAATTTACAGAAAAATCCATGTGGAAATGTTGTTGACCCTTCCCAGTGCATCTTGCTTTCTTCAGTAAGTACCACTTTGTTGTGCCCTGTGAACTCTCTCTAGTTCATTAGATATCTGTACAAATGTGAGGCAGATGTACTTAACTCAGCGTTACATGGTATGTCAGAGGAAAAGCCGCTTAAAAATGATGATGCCAAGGACAGAACTCTAGTCCTGGTAACACTATTTGCTGTTTAAGTGTTGTTCCCCCCGCCAGCTTTTCCTTCCAGGGATCTCTGGCATCCTGAGCCAGGATTCCCTGGTGCTTGAGGCAGGAGGGAGCTGTGCAAGCCCGCAGGCATCACTAGATGGTGCCAGCAGTCCGCCAGCTCCAGCGCTGCTCTTCCAGCTTGGAGAAACACCAGCTTCGAGCTCCCGGCTGTGCGCTGGACACCTCGGCTGAGGACGACAAGCCCGGTTTATTTTTCCAAAGCTGAAAACAAGAATCAACTGCATTTTTCACAACCTTCCTAGTTAGTGAATCGCTTCTAGACAAACATAGTGCCTGAAATATGATCACGTTTTCAATCAGCTGTAAATTTGGACACATGAGTTCTTAGGAAAGGACTAACAGTTGGAGCAGAACAGGTATATGACATGTTTATGTGATGCCGAACTGATACTGACCTACTCTGTTACCCCACTGTGAGAAGTCAGAACATGGTGCAGAACACTGATAGTGTTGGCTTCTGCTTGTCCCCAGATACTCTGAGAAGGAAATGTCTGGAACCAGAAGCAAACACTTTCTCTGAACAGCATTCTTCCAAGAAAATCCAGTAAAACAGAAGCTGTCAAAGCTGTGAGCCAACTGACAACTCAATTGGTTCTGACCCATTGGGTTTGCTGATGAGAATTTGGTTGTCTAAAGAAAATCTTACTCAGGAAGATCCAAGTGGACAAGCAAGTCTGGACAACTTTTTTTCTTTTTATTTTTTCCCCTCCTCCTCAGGGGTATTTCAGCCTTTGAACATTTATCTGTGACCTGAAGTAGGATTTGAGAATGTTGAAAACTTAATTTCTCCCACTGTGGACTTGAAATAATTACTGTAAAAAATACAATTTGCATTTTTTGTTGAAGTTGTTTTCCATTAGGGAACCCTCTGATGGATAATTTCCAGCTGGTTCTTGAGATTAGATTTGTATGCCCTGCTTTCTTTCATCTCTTCCCTTTTGGCCTTTGCTCTCTTCCTTGTGCTTAGTCATTAATGGGTTATAATGCTGCAGATTGTGAGCTTGCATTTGCATTGTAGTTTTTATAGCCTTCAAAACCACAATGTGTGTTTATTTCAGAAAGTGAACAGATGAAAGCCTTGGTCAATAAGTAATTTATTTACTCCATTATGTACTTACCCCCACATTTCTAACAGTAAGACAAAGGAAGGTGTTTTCTAGGAGTTTGTTGGGGCTGGCCAAATGTTTTCACTGGAACACTTTCACACACGCAGTGTTCTTCAGTTATTCTAAACCTCCACAACTTCAGCACAAACAGAATTTGGACTTCTAGTGAAAATCCAGTAATAATTGTTCATTTTTTCAATTATCTTTTAGTTGAGCATTTTTAGAAAAAAAACCAGTCTTAACAATTATTTTACACATTAGTTGACTTCATGTTCTATTGCTTGCCAGCTCAAAACTGATGTCCTCAAAACTGATAAGCTTATAAATCTCTTGACTAAGTTTTTAACTAGGTGCAGTTCAAAGTGAGAGAGAGAGGAAAACAGTGACCAAACAGTTGAGGGTTCTGGGGTAGCTCACTGAGCCAACCAGCCCCTAAAATTTGAAGGTGATCAAGTACCTGTATTACATGAACACTTTAGCCATCTCAATTATGTGACTTAATATTTCATATAGATTAAACTCCAGCAGATTTTCTCCTTAGTAGAGGATTTGCCAATAGCAATAATTCCAGTAGGAATTTCAACTGTACTTGTCCTACATAGTCATAGTGGAGATAAGTGAGTGGAGGAAAACAAAGAGCAAGGCAGAAGAAGATCTAGAAATGCCACACACATTGCAGACTTTCTCTGTGTGGGTCAATTTCCCAGACTTTGGAATGGGATGACACTGCTTGGGTCAGTTTATGTTAGGTACCTTAGGTCAGAGATCTGTTTCCGGAAGGTTGGGCCAAAGGTCACTGAAAAGCAATTTCTGAACAGCTGCTGGATGAAAAAAAAGACAAACAGGCCTTCCATGAAGAGAATGCCCCTGTCACCCTCTGCCCTGGATAAAATTTTATTTACATCCATATGTGCTAGGTGTGGCAATGTCAGTGCAGTGACAAGAACAAAGTGTGTTCTGTTCACAAGAACTTCCTCAGGGCACAGAGCAAAATACCCCATCTCAAAGGTAAAGCTGGAGAGGGGCTGGATGTTCCAATTAGCAGCTGTACATGAGAAACAAAGCATTTTGGATTCCCATGCCCATACTCTACTCCTCCTGAGATATGAAAGTATTCTTCAGAGTGTAAAAAGGGAGGTGAAGTACCTGAGAAATCATTTCTGGGTCAGAAAGAGGATATGTGCTGACACTCATTTTACCCTAAGGAACAAAACAAAGAGTGGTAATTTATTTCAAATCTCAGCCCTTTAGAATGCAGACAGAAACTGTTCACATATAAAACCTGCTCCTTGATTGAGATGTTCCATTAACTGTATGAAATGGGACAAGGAAGAAACACTTGGGAAAACAGTGAATTCAAAGAGATTATTTGAAGGTTATGTGGTAAAACGCTTAGTTTCTTCAACTAATTAGGGCTGCTGGGGAATGTGCAGTTTCTAGGTCATATTAAGTGTAAGAAGCTTCCTTCATTAGCCAATTGAAAAATAAAGCTTGGCTGAACTGTGTTTGCAGTGTAGTTTTTTCCCCCTTGGTTATCTCTCTTCATTTATTCATGCCATATACTCAGCAACCAGATAAGGTAGAGGTGGCAACCAAAACCAGTTTATTAAAATCTACAGTTCATATTTGTGTCCCATCTGGAAGATCCCCCAAATAAATTTTGAACTGTAAAACTTCATATATGGTGCTTGAAATATTCTTCTTCAGCTGCACCTGGTGATGGTTGTTGCTGTATTTCCTATGCTCTGAAAATATGAACAAAAAGTGCAGATGACCCAATCCTGGGTTCTGTTTGTTTTCAGAAGATGATTGTCTTGGTAGAGAATGCTACTCAATATTTCTAAATTGGAAGGTTTTGTTTATGTTTTGTTTCTTCTGTTGCAGTGATACAGTCGATTGTTCCAGTCTCAAAACAGACTCTGTAATCAAGCTGATCTTGCCATCCCCATCTTACACAACCATCTAGTGCCCCTCTGAGCAACAAATAATCTTCTTTTGAGCTCCTGTCAAGGCTGGCTCGACCATTCACACCTCCCTGCTCCACTGAGTTCCTCTTTACTTATGTATCAGCATTTTCTGGTTTTTGCAGGCATGGGGAATAGCCCGAAGACAGAGAAAAGTCTGGGATAAAAACAGTGAGAAAATCCATTCCATTGTGTAAAATAAGGAAACAATATTTCAGTTGGTTTAGGGTTTTTTTAAGTCTGTGACAAATATCACTGTTCTTACTTTCGTTCCTTAATCAGGAAATGAGCAGGTTTTTTTTCCTGTCAGTCTAGTCTTTATCTGCTTCTGCAGTTTGGCTATTAATTTCTTTTTCTTGAAGAAATCCAAAGTAAAGCTGCCATTTTCACCTTCTGTTTGTGTTTCATGCTGGATTTTAATAAGCAAATGAAAAGAAATTGCTATTTCATAATGAAATGGAAATGTAAATTCAACTTGTGAGCAGGCTTTTTTGCTTTACCTAAAATCTTTACCAAAGATTGTCAAAAATATTGCTTCATATTATGTAAAACAAAAGTCTTTGGGCTTTCAACTGTGTCCCATACTACTCAAGTGGAATCACAACTCTCTGAGCCACTGATTTCAGTCTCATTCATTAAATTGTTGACACCATTTTTAATTCCAAGCCTTTCATTTAAAATTGAGGCTTTCTACTTCTTCGAAGTACACAATGCTCATTTTTCACAACATCTGATTTTGCAGGAGCAGTTTCCCTACCTCAAATGTGTCAGCAATGAAGGATCTATTTACTGTCTATTTCTGTGATTTCTGCAGCGCTGGCCTCTGTGGCCTGGTGGCAGGAGAGAAAGTCTCCTTAGGTACAGCCTGGAATATGATACAGGTTTCCACACACTTTTCCAGAAGCCAGTCCCTCTTTTTCTCTGTGCTGTGTCTTGTGTCATCAGTGCAAGACAAAGCCTCTCCACATTCAGGACCCCTGAGAGCCAACTAACTAGGCAGTGCCACAGAGATCTGGCTAAGATTTAGCTCTGGTTTTCTCTCTAGGAAAAAACTACACGTTGGAAGAAAGGGACAGACAGCCCCCACTGTTCTCCAGGCTTTTTCTTATGTGCCACAGTGCATGAAAGACAGTTATTCCTTTCAGACCTTTTCCTTTTTCTAATAAAAAGCCTCATTTCCAAGAAGACTGGAGTGCAAATTACGTTCTCTATTCAATTACTAAATCTGATCACTGCCTTTTCTTTTTTCACCACTAATAAAAGCTGTTGAAGTAAAGCACCCATCTCTCCTTACAGAAAATCAGGCAGTAAGTCACCTTGAGATTAAAATATGTACTGCTACACACTTTTCTTGGGAATATTGAGCAGTAATTGCTTAAGACAATGACAACAGAGACTACAGGGAACATTGCATTTTTGTGGAACATTTCCAGGTACAGTGGGGGAAATCCTCCACTGATTTGAAGTTCCACAAAGCTGCTACTCTGGCTGATGCAACTTATCATGTCTTCATTGAGGTCAGTGTCCCAGCTCCTCTATCTCCCACGACTTGGGATATTTCCCTAAATATGAACTCTGATCCAGTCAGTTTAGATGAGTATGACAAGACAGGTGCATTAGATCAGTAACTGATGTTCCAGGCTGCCTTCTGGGATATAACCTTAGGACAACACAGAAATTTGGCACAGCCTTTGCTGCTCACTTAACAGGTTGCAAAACAGCCAAGCAAATATGTGCCACATCTTCAGGTTTTCTTGCTACCTGTCATGGCTGAAGTGGCAAATATCAGCTAATTACACCTACATTTTCTGGAAAAAAAAATAGAGAGGAGGATGGGGGAGAGTTAAGGAGCCGTAGGGACTTGAATTAACAAAGTCTAGTCTTTTCTAGTCTTTATGGTTTTGCTGCAGCTCTGTTGTGATCAAAGATTTGGTGAAGCAAAAGCTGGTCTCAGTGCCCTGCTACTAAAATTTGAAGAAAAAACTCAAGACCTTTCCTCTATGGGTACAAACTAGAGATTCATGATAATACAAAGCTGAAGCCAAGAATAGGTTAGGGGTAAAGTTTTACAATCAGATAATATCTGAAAACTCAATAGAGCATCCTTCAAAGGTCAGGTTGTCTTATATTTTAAGTATCTATGGAAACACTTCAGGGACAGGAAAGCTCAGAGTAAAGGTTGAATGTTTAACCCCTACCTTTAAAATGTTCTATAGGCACCTTATA
Source organism: Phainopepla nitens (assembly GCA_013400175.1). Classification (NCBI taxonomy): domain Eukaryota; kingdom Metazoa; phylum Chordata; class Aves; order Passeriformes; family Bombycillidae; genus Phainopepla; species Phainopepla nitens. Next base: position 381,819 of record VXBQ01009689.1, read on the forward strand.
AAAGCAGACAGAAAATACACACTGGTACTTCTCATGTCTTATATGAAGGGAATTTTTTGTTGGTTTTTGATCCATATTCACACTTTTTTTTGCAGGTGTCTTTAAATATGAGATGCTGCTCTGTTTCAGCAATGTGTTATCTTCATTGTATTTTTACGTGCAGAGAACTGTTAGATTTCAGACCTTACAGATCAGAAATGGGAATGACTTGGAAAATTCTAGCAGTGTTAACATGCTAGAATTTGGACAAACCTTTAAAAAGTTCAGCTTGAAGTCTGAGATCAGCCCTATAGATTCAAATCCAGCCCTCAAACCTTACCATGCATTCACCTTGTCACATAATGAATGCTAGAAGAGTGCTAACAATTTCACTTTTAGTTCTTCACAATAAATTCAGGTTCCCCAAGGAAGACTCCCAGCACCAAGCCTGACAAAGTTCTAAAAGTGTGCGGACAATGCTCTCAGGGACATGGTGTGATTCTTGGGGTTCCAGTGCAAGGCCAGGAGCTGGACTCAATAATCCTTGTGTGTCCCTTGCAACTCAGCATATTCCACGATTCATGACAAGCTTTCCATAGCAGACTTAAAATCTGAAGAGATCATGCATGAGATTTAAAGCAGCAATCCACGCTGAATATCTGTGCAGAAACACATGCAGTCAGAGTGAAACCATGATAATATTTATGAATATTTAGGCTTACATTTGTTTCCTTGGAATATGGGGGCAATGGTAGGACATGTAGAGAGACAGAAGAGAATTTTTTTTCCATGATGGAGGAGGCAGCAGTAAAAGAGATAATTCTGATGGGGACTCTGCCTCAGCTTCTTTTAATATCTGCTCAGCATGATAGTAGAAACCATTGTCCTGGCTCTGAACACTGGCCCTGACCACCACTGTAAGGACAAGTTCCATTTGCAGGCCTTCATTTTTTATTTGTCTGGTTTTAGGCTTTTGTGTAGAGTGAAAGGCAGCTTCGGCCAGTCTGAGCTGCCACACAGTGCATCTCATTCTGAGAGGGCCAGCTTCTCACCCAATGTCTTCTGAAAGTCACAGTCACACTCCACTGCCATTAACCAACCCTTAAAGCAGCGTTGGTGACACTGCCTGATCTGTCTCGTGTGTCCACCCTTTGGAAATAGCTGTCTGATACCATGGGCCTTTTCTTCTGGGGGTTTTACTTGCCAGGATGAGTAAGGACTAGCACAGGTGGAAACATTAGTGCAGGTTATCCTGACCCTATGAAGGTTTCTGTTCTAAACTAAAGGTGTGGCCAAGTTTCTGCTGCTCTTGGGAATGAAAACATCTGCCTCTCCTTGCCCTTTGGCTTATCTTTGCCAGTTCAGCTTTCCTTTCCCCAGCCCAGGCAAGAGAGGGCTGTTCTTATTTAGTGTGCAAGGCAGAAATGCTTATAGTGAAAAATACCGGTTCTGGAGAAGAAAACACGCACTCTCCTCTACATCTCCATTGCATTCTCAGCCCGGCAAAAGTGTGAGTTGGAGTCAATCATGTTTGCAATGCATTTTCTCTTTTTTTTCTTCCAACAAAAAATTCTGTTTTCTAATCTATATCACAAAGCAGCTTATTTTGTACTGAAGCTGGAATGGGTTAATTTGTTAATGAGTCTTTCTTTAAATCTACATTTATTGGTATATAGAGGGATATACCCCATTCTGCCTTTATTCATGTGAAGGTGAAATTGAAGTAAGGGTAGTCTGCCTCTCTTCCTCTTCTGGGAGAGTACATTCATTCCTAAACAAGCAAACTTTGTAGTTGCTTAAAAGTGTATCCTGATCTTTTTGAAGATTGTCTGCTACACCAGTGATTTGAGGAGCAAGTGGACCAGAGCTGATGTTAGCACATCAAAGAGGCTGCCCCATTTTCACAGTGAAAACTCTATTTAAAGTTCTGTGTTTAATGGTGTGAGACTCCATAGACCCCTGAATTGAATGCTGTTATTCCAGATGTGCATTGTCTCTATAGGAATGCAATTTCACAGTCCTCAAACATTTTAAGTTCATCAAGTGCTAATTATAGCAGAGAGCATGACAGCAGAATCTTCAAAGCCCTGTGGACAGAAAAGCCTATTGATCATACAATTGATTTTTATTACTTGGTATTGAACAGCGGGGCTGCCTGCTGTTGTATAATCTGGTGGTGGTTTTTGGTTTTGTCATCCCCCCCCCTTCCCCCTTTTCTGTTCTTCTGCTAGACTAATGAAATAGCTAGCCCTGATGCAGGGCATTGTTTGAATGGCATATCACCTGGGTTATTGTACTGCATTACTGTAGCTCTCCAAAATTCCTGTCTGCGTTATTTTCTCTTTTAAAGAACGTGATGCTTTTTCTAGACCTTTCCCTTGGAGCTGTCTCTGAGACTGAGATGAGCCAACTTCTAGCTTCTGGTGTGCTGATGTCACTCACATCAGCTCCATCACCTTGGTGCATTTCTGGCGTGGGAGGGGAAGGAGAATTTGGCAATGTCATAGACAGAGTCACTCACTGCAGTTTTGGTGTTGCTTGGGGGATTTACTGTGTGTGATCTGAGTATTGACTCTTGGGGAGCATCGATCAATCACAGTATCAAGCCACTTTTGCAATAGAATATAAGCTGAGAAATGGTGTTTGCTCTACTGACTGCCACAGAGCTGTCAGCTTTCTGCCAAGCTCCTGGGGGGCAGGCAAAAGTGAACAAGGGGTCCTGCCACTCCTGTAAGCTGCTTCCTCTTGTGACTTGCTATGGCTGATCTCTCCCCTCTCGCTTTCTTTTCCCTATCCTGTCTCTGTTGGCTGCTGCTTGCAATGGAAAGATAAGCACAGACACCGGCAAACCTGCCAGTTGAGGAGTTGCATGCTCACCATGAGTTTTGTTGTTAATGAGCCACGCAGAGCAGGCAACAGGCAGCCCCAGAGGATTCATCAGGGGCTGGTGCCAGATACCTGTTGAAATAATTGGAAAGATTTCCACTGACTTCAGTAAGCTCTGGTTCCGCTCCTAATTGTGCCCTCCTGTATTTCTCAGGGATTTGAATCCAGGAAGCTGTATATGCTGTGCTTGTGTAGCCACAGCTCCCTAATGTCCTTTTGGTGCCAGGGCTCTGGAGAAACAGGCTGGATGCCAGCAGCACTTTGGCCTTCTGGGTACATCAGTCATGTACCTCAGGGCCTCAGTTTCCCCATGGGCAAAGATATATAGATAATGACAGTTGCTTCTTGAAAAAAAAAAATCCTGAGGACTTCTCATTTGCTGTATAGAGGAGCTGGTTGCTTCCATAGTCAGTCTGAGTGAGTGGAGAGTGAGAAAGAGAGATGAGCAAGGTCTAAATGGATAGGTCTGCTTCCAGGGCAGCTTCACTGATGAACCTCTGAGAGCCCATCTGTTGTGGCAGCAAGGATCAGACCTCTGTTGGGTCAGAAGTGATTAAGTTTAGCTAAATTGTCTCTTTGGTGTGAACAGCCTGTATTTAGGATGAGATCTATGAAAGCTGTCAGGATTGACCAGGTATGGCCGCATGGAAATCAAGTGCCAAAAATCAGCTGCATTAGGGAGGAATGTAGACTACTGCAGACCTTTACAGCAAAGAACATCCTGAATGCACAATCACTCTTTGGTTTAAAGGATGTTTCTGCTAGCTCCTTCTGTCAGTTGTTTTCTTTAAGAATTCAGGAGAAAGAAAGAAAGAAAGAAAGAAAGAAAGAAAGAAAGAAAGAAAAAGAAAGAAAGAAAGAAGGAGAGAAAAAGAAAGAAAGAAAGAAAAGAAAGAAAGAAAGAAAGAAGGAAAGAAAAAGAAAGAAAGAAAGAAAGAAAGAGAAAGAGAAGAAGAAAGGGCATTTAGGATGCAAGGAGACAAAGCCATTTTAAGTTTCATCTACAGAGATGAATTGGGAACAGGTGCTTCACATAAGTGAGGGCCACCATTCTGTGAGAGAGCCTTTGAGAGTCAAGAGAAAGGAGTTGCAAAAAGCAACAGTATATTCAGAAATATAACTATAATCAAGCCCTTTCTATATCTATTAAGGGGAAAAGACAACAACCACAAATGCAATGGAGACATTAAAATTGACTTTGTAAAAAGCCATTTTTAATATATTTCTTTGTTTCTTTGAAATAATTTCAAACCCGAAGGCAGGAATAATTGAAGCATTTAAAGAATATATCAATAATACCTCATTATCCAGCTTTGCTTCAATCCACTGATTTCAATTTTCTTTTGAACAAGCTGCATTTATCAGAGGACTTAGCATATGAATGGGGAGGGGGGAGAACTGTAAAATGTGTGCTCTAGATTTACATGTCTTAGGATGCCAAATAGCCATCAAAACTAATTGTTTCTAAAATGCTTTATAAACCTTATCTTCTGTGTTGACCCTAATCAGTGCAATTAATTTCATAATGAATTCTTTCTACACACACCCAATCTTATTATTATCCTTAGTCTAAATTAATAACATCATGATAATAATTAGTAGATATGAGATTGTCTCTTCACTGCTTCTCATAGCATGTGGGCTTGATAGAAAAGAGCAACAAGGATGACAATTAGAGTAAAACGTCAGCTGTATTGATTGTCGAGCACCTTAACCCTGGCATCTGCAAAATAGGCTTTATTTAAATCTGAATATCTTTTTATATTCCCCTCCATTCCTGCTTCTATTTTATTTCAACAGTTTTCCTTCCTGCAAGAGGCAACACCTCCTGCTCAAAGCTCACAACCAAAGCATTAAAGTAGAATTTTAGAGCCTGATTCAGAGTGTGCTGATGCCAGATTTTAAAGCAAATGAGCAATGGAGAGATTTAGGAGAGAGTCAGCACCTGGAGAACCATTGATATCCTTCGTGAGGTTTCATCTTCCAGAAATCTCAGGGAAGGTGGACAGCTTTCTATTTTGGACTGTGGTTTTTATGGCCTTGTTAAGACAAAGTGATTTGAATAGGGTGTTGCTTTCACAGTGCCAGGTCCAATCCTTGCTCTGCCACACTACTTAACCATGGGACGGGAGTGTGAGAAGGTAGTGGAATTGCCCATGTTTAGAAGAGCATAAGACAGACATGAAACACAACTCTTCACCTTAATTGCTTTTACTGAATACATTAGTGTGTTTCAATCTGTTTCCGAAATAACTCTCCTCCATTCTCTGAAGGCAAAATCTCTTTGTATGGGCATGGCTGTAAGATGATGGTCCCTGTCAGTCCACAGCCCTACCTTTAGGCCCAGTGCTGCTACAGCCTTGGAATTTCCACCCTCCTTTATTCAAAGTCACTTTTCCAGCTTCTGCAGTCACAAGAAAACATGACACACCTGCATTGACAAATTATTGCCTGAAGCCAACAACTTGAAAAGGGATTGAAACAGGACAAGGCAGAAGAAGAATTGCTTCATAATGTTTTATTCATGCACCTGACTGATGATGTATGGGCTACAGCTTTATGATGACTGGAAAAAAAGAAAGAAATTTGTTGTGTCTTTTGGGGTTTTCTTTTTTTTTTTTTAAATTTATTCTTAAAAATGGTAATGATGGAGACTATGGTATATTAAGTACAAAAGGAGAACGTTCTCTGGAACGGAAGATATTAAGTCACTTGGGCTCTTCAGTGCAAGGAGAAGAGCTCAAACCTTAGCTTCTCATTTTGGAAACTGAAGTTTGAAAAGCACATTCCCTTGATGTCATTTCAAAAAGAGATAGCTAACATTACCCCTGCAAAGGAAGGTATTTTGATGTTTTGCAAAGAAAGCCTGTGACAGAATCACATCGCTGACAGTCGAGATGAAGGTGCAGCTATCATGGAAATAAAGTCCCTTGTGTGTTTTATTTTTCCTAAATCAGCTGTGAACAGCTTTTAAATTATTTTTGTATTTTTGAAACTAGCGTCTTGAAGTGCTGCCTCTATCACAAAATCTGCAATTCAGTGTGCAGGCTAAAATGTTCAGCAGAAAATGTGGACTTGATCTTCAGACAGAGAATGTTTCCTTGTTATTGGCAGAGTGAATTCTAGATCATCAAACCAGATTCACAGTGCTGCACACACAGACAGCAGGAAAGAGATTCAGAAGCTCTCTGCTGTGCTCACAGCAAGGGTATATCTGAGATGTAATAGTGACCTGCTTGATGCACCTTTCATCTAAGAGGTGAAGGCCTACCAGCAAGAGAGACATGGCATAGACCACAAACTCCAGAGCCTTTGGAATGAGTACTTCTGTAGAGCAAGTGGTCACACAATCCATTTCTGACTCACATATTTTGTCCTGATTACATTTTTCAGTCTTCAAAAATGAAAATAACATCATGGGTAGCCCAAAATTTACCTCAGAAAGTCTTTAAGTACTTCATTTTAAAAACACCGAAAAGAAGTGTTTCCTCAATTCTACTTCTCATGTCAAGAATATTTGGCAAATCCTACTGAAATTTTGCATTTGTTTTGGAAGAAGAAACAAAGTTTATTTCCACAAAGTCGAAGTGTCCACAAACTCCTCTTTAATCTGTGAACAGCAGATTCTTTGGCATCCTCACCTCTTCCCTGTGGCACAGCAACCCAGAGTCCAGCCCTACTGGCTGTGTCCACACTGGCCCTGTAACAGAAGACTGCAGCAAAACTTACAGTGGTATCTGTGCTTGTAAAGCCAAATTGATTTCAATGTATGTAGTAATTACCCCCCAAATATGTTCCCTCCTGTATTTTTAAATAACTCTGCACTAATTCCTTTGTTGTTTGTATGGCTGAATTAGTTTTTCTTACGCTTTTTGTTCACCTACGGCATTGGTTCAGAACATAGAGTTCACACAAGTGAAATTAATACAACACAAAGGGTTTCTTCTGGTTGCTATTGACTGCTACGTAGCAACCAAAAGCCCTTTAGTTCTAATCTATTTTCCTGTCAGGTGAGGTTTGGACATTTTCCAAGGCACATCTTGTATTCTTCAAACAACAGGGACTGATCTTAGCCTCACTTTAACTCACTTACTGGCAATAACTCCAGCTTTGGCTCTACTACTTGACTTTTTGTGTATCAACCTTGATTTAAGCAGCCTGAAGGTCCGGTGCTCTTGGGACATATTATAAAGAACTCATGTCCTATTAAGGCACATAAAATCCCTGATAATTTTAAATAATTTGACACTGGTGGTCACTAAAAACAGTGGGGTCCGCAGAGATGAAATATTTTGGGAAAATAAGCTGTCCATAATCTTGACAACCCCAGATGTTCTGGTGGTTTAATGATGTTGCACCCCATGGAGATGTGGGGGCTGCTCAGTGTAGCTGGTGGATGCATTTGTTCTGTAAGGCACAGAGGTGGGCAGGCACACGGTACAAATGGAGCTCCAGCTTCCCTCTGAATCATACATCAGCCCTGCCGTTTGGCATGACCTCAGGCTGGAGTATTTCATAAGGGACCTCCCGACACACAAAACCCCTCAGCAGAGCTGTAGTGAAGCAGAGGGGCTGAGGAGGTGTGACCCAGAGCGTGTTTCTGCCTCGGTTCCACTAGAGTGCAGCTTTGCCACAGCCAAAGCTGAGAAAAGCAGCTCAGACCTCGGGTGCCGCACGCAAATTCTCAATTGAGATCTGAGATTAGAATCTGAGATTAGGATCTGAGATTAGGATTCGGGCCCTGTTACTTGGTTGTGTATAGATCCATATTAATTTTCAAACAGATCTTATACTAAAGAATAAGAAGTCCTGTTAAAGGATAGGCAATTTTTTTTTTTTCTGGTCAAATCAGAGATTTTTATTATACCCTGAAACCCAAGTACAGCATTGATTGTATTGGACCTAGATAAATGCTTAATGTTTGGTATATGTTTAGTTGTACATGTTTGAATTGATTTGCTACGTCAGAATATACTTTAATGTAAAATGTGGAAGAGGTAGGAAATTTGCTAGAATTGGGTAAGATATGGTCAGATTTGACACTGCACTATACAGTAAATGGTGTTTATAATTCAACACAGAAGGCACAGCTAAGTTATTATACTGTTTATCTGTTCAATGAGCTCAGAAAAAATTCCAGAATTAGATAAAAATTTAGAACTTTCTGCAAAGGAAGAAAACAAGAAGTGCTTACATTCCGATCCGTTATTAAAGAGATGATTGCTTTCCAAATACTGAATAATCAATTCATGTAGTGCTTTTGTCATCTGTCAAAAAAACCTTTGCCTTGCCTCCTCCAAACTGTCTCAACAGGAATATCTTTAGCTGCCTGTTTCACTGAAACCCACTGATATGTGCAGCCGTACTGTTTAGACTATTTCTAAACCTCCCATCTGAAAAATATATTTTATAACCTAGCCTCCTGTGGCCTGATTCACACCACAGTGAAAGCTGTAGATTCTCCTTCCCTAGCTTATGCACCTGGCCCTCCTGCATCTTTTTTATGCATCATTAAATATTCTGACAAGTTCCAGAGGAGCAGACCTGGACAGACATACTCTTTACAGAAAACTTAGCTGGTACACACAACTGAGACAAATTGGCCAGGAAAACGAAGGGAAAAAAATTATAACTTCACCTGTCTCTCTCAACTTCAGGAAGGAATGACTGGTCAAACCACAAAAGATACATTTAAATTCTGGCTGATAAGAAACATTAGTTTATTTAAGGTGAGTCATGAGGTCTCAATTCAATTCACCTAAACTGTCAGGATATTTGAATAGCTGTGATAAACACTGAAATAAACCAGCGTTTTTCAAGTTAAAAAAAAAAAAGCCTATAACTTTCATAGAATTATACTATATACACAGTCAACTACAAATGCTGTGCCTTTAACTAGCTCTGAAATATTGTAGGTTACAAATTCAATGGTTATCAATGGTTATGAAAGTGCTTAGGAAAATTGCTTTTCAGCTGCTCTTACTGGGAATGATTAGATTTGTGCTAGTATTAACCATACCTATGAAATAACTTTTTTTACAGGCACACTTTAAAGACCGGGATATTTTGTGAAAGCATTTGGATTGTCCTCACTTGCACCATTGCCTTCTGATAGATTGTCTTCAGAACAGTTTGGCCTGTGGCCTGCCAGGCATGTGACAGTCAAAATCCTTTTTTTTGTATCCCTAATCCCTGCTCTTTTAAAGATGTGCTTCTTTAGGAACTGTGTCGTAGAGCCATGCTTTCAAAACCAAGTGTCATCTGCAACAACTGAGCACAGGATGATCGAGCTCACTGTTTCATTGAGAGCAGAGCCAGGCCTAGCTGAGCCCTTCACAGCATAGCCTGAAATATCCTCAAGCTTCAGAGAAACTTAGACCCCCTCTTAATTATTCAGGAAGCCAGAAACTCTTCCAAAGTATTTCCTACGTCAGGGATGCTGCCTGAGCTGCTCAGGTACTTATGTTTGCCTCAAGATAGTACCTCTGCTGGTTGTGACCATTGCTCACCATGTCCTCCCAGAAAAACCCAGCCTTAACAACTGGCAGGTGAGCAAAGGCAGGATGAAGAGAGGAATACCCTGAGGTCTTCGTTCAACAGAGTGGATATCTGCCAGTTGAAACAGAACACCTGAAAGCAAAAGTTGCTTCTGTAATAAATAGTAGCTTTTGTTATGCCAACAATGTTTTGCCCTCACCAAGAAAGGACTTGTGATTGTGACATTCATGGTACCCCAGACATATTACTGCTGGGTTTAGTTTGTGTACCTAATTAAAGCTGGAATGTCTCATGGCTCACTGCAGCTTTCCATCACATGAAGCCTCTTGACATTATTTATGCAACTGCTAAGTGACACAGAAACACATCCAAGGGAGAAGCAGAGAGGAACAAATGGCTAAAGAAAGCTCAGGGTAATATCACGTGGCTGCTTGGCTGCTTCCTAGGAATGGAAAGAGAAATTCTGCTCCTTTTGAACCCCTCCTTTTCTGTTCTTTGTTAGCAAAATTAGTTTATGGGTTGTGACATTGAGGGCTTAATTTTCCTTTTATTGCTTTTGAGAGCCACAAATACACACAAAGCAGTAGAAATATTAATGTACATGTTCACTGTTAAAGCTGCCAGCAATTGCCTGTCACACAGACAGCATCATTTCTCTTTGTGCTTTATGCTGCAGACACAGATCAGGTTAAGACACTTAAACGTATTCTGTGTGTTTCTGGAACATCTGTTGGCAAATTGTCATCTGAGAACAAATTTGCCAACCCCCATCAGAAATGCCTGTAATACGAGCTTATATCAAGAGTCCAGGGATGTAGCAGAAGCTCAGCATTGACTTGAAGCTTATGGGTTTTTGGTCATGGAATACCAGCCTCTGAAATCTAGTATGCAGGGAAAGGACTACAGTCTGATCAGTGGAACAGAGCGGGGTTTGTAAGAGGAGCAATGTAATGGATGAGCAGATTTGAAGGAAATATAAGGAAATGCTTTCTAATACAACATGCACCTAATCTGTAGAACTAGTTGCCATTGCATCGTGTGGGTGCTAAGAGCTTACAAAGGTTCAAAAATTGACTGAACAAATTCAAGAAAAATAAAAGATCACTGGAGAGTGCTAATTGCATCCCCACATGCCATTCACGCGGTCTCATGTCTTGGCTTACTGTAAGCTTTAGTGTACCTGGGAAATACTACTTTGATCTTGCTTTGGTCTTATCCTTGTACATCTGCTACTGGCCACTCTCCAAAAAAAACCCAAAAGCAAGTAGAGTTTTTTGCATTATGGAGAATAAATTTCACAGATGCTTCTTCTGCAGTTAGATCCTTAAAACTAAACAAACACTCATGACATCATTCAACATAATTTTGCATACAGTCAATCAGGAAGTTTCCATCTAAACTGCAAAAATTGGTGACTGCAGGCCCAGGATGATTTATTTCTTTCAACATAACATACTGTTTCTTTTAAAATCAAACATATAAATATGAAATATTTGCTTTATATCTTATGAATCCAAAAAATGTTGCAATGACACAAGGATTTTCTGCTCTGCAGGAAATTCCACTCAAAAATATTCTCCCTGTCCTAAAAGGCTTCTAGCCTTTAACTGTTTAGCTCTTCAGATCTGTGACTCTTATGTATGTTGGCATGTTTGCTCTAGGTTGATACTGAGCAAAGGAAGACTGTGACAAAAGAGTTTTATTTCAAAGAAGTCTGTCATGAAAATGTAGATCAAGAAAAAAACTATTCTAAGTGTCTCCAGCTAAGGCCAGAAACTAATTAAATGAGATTTTGAAGGGCAAAGTGAGAGCATAAAAGAAAATGAAGAGAGTGAAGGAAAAGAGTTCAGATGAGGTTAGAGATTTAAAAAAAACCAAAAAAAAACCCAAAAAAATACAAAACAAAAAACCCCCACGAAAATGCATTAAAATCATACCATGAAGAAAAGGCCAGTGGCCTTGCTGATAGACTGATGGTTTTGTGTGGCAGAGGTGGAACTGTGTTACACTTCACAGCCCTGACCTGACCTAGGCTGACTGACAGTCTTTATTTCAAATTTCCCAACCACTAAGGTTTTAATTTGGTTCATACTGCCTCTATTTTCTCCTGAGTGTTAATTTCTTCCTATTTAGAAAAATGCCACATATCCTGCAATGGTATAATAAAAAAAATCTGTTTTTAAAACAGATTTTAACATTTAAAAAAATGTTTTTTGTTTTAAAACACCAAGAAATCCAGATCCTGATTGTTCATCTCCATTTCTAATCTGCACAATAAGTGCATCTTTTTTAGCAGTGAACTGACTTTGGCATGCCCATTTTTTGCAGAACATTAAATAGTTTTTAGCTGTTGAGTATGATGTTACTCGGAGTGTTAGAAAATGTGTACTTGTATAAGCCAAATGAAATTCAAAAACATTGTGCTTAGATATTCACAAATTTTAAGGTGTTTTAATCTGTGTTGTGCTGTGTTGACTTGCAAAGATTCCAAGCCAGAAGGGGGCTTCATTGGGCTAAAATGTCCTTGATATAATTCAGTTCCTGGATGGTGTTAAAACTTTAGCAAGAGCTAAAGCTGACACTGAGCCCAGATAAATCTGCTGAGTGAGATCTTTCAAAGGTGGCATTAAGGTCTCATGGAATTGTGCTTACTGGTATCAGCTGATATCCATCCATTTTTGTTAGAGCTTGAGAATGCAAAGAAAGAAAGAAAAGTATTGGATCATACTCATGGATTTAAGTGTTTTTCTTTTGTTTGAAACACAAACATCAGGTTTTGGATACGCGGTTAGCCTCTGCCACAATCATCTGAAATTAATCAGGTTTAAACTAATATGCACTGTGAAACCAAACAGCAGTGCCTTAAAACGAAAGTAAGGGAAAAATTGTGCTGGGATTCCCCCAAGTCAGTCAGTTTTGGTGTAGCCTTTCCATGAATCACATCAACAGAATTAACACTGACTTCAGTGGAGCAGACCTCTCCATTAGTGCCCAACAGTGACAACCCCTGCTGACCTGGGCAATGGCACACACAACTTGGGCTCCTCCAGCAGGAGTTGTTGGTGCATGTAGCTGTCAGAGTCTTCATCTCCTAGCCTGACAGTCTAGCTTAATTCTTAGAAAGAAACAGAAGAAGAAAACAGTCCCCAGGCTGTGAATGAAGTTGTATGGCTCACTGGTATCTCCAGGATTTGATTGATGATTTTAAACACATGTGCCTGTGTAGAATTTATGGGAGCCAGTCACTCCATATTTCTGAAGAGAGAGTGGCACTGTTAGGGCTTCCTATACCAGAGGATCAGAAATGCTATGCTCTACTGACTGCCACAGGTGGGTGGTCACTTCAGCCTTTTATCCAGTAGTTTATGAGGCCTTTAAAGTCTTGCTTTTGTTATAGCAATACCCAGAAGGAAGGACTGACTGCACAAAATATACTGGAAATCTAGCAAAACCCTTGTCTTGGCATTGCTGGCAATTCCTTTGACAACAAAGCCATCCATGTTTTGCAGGCAATAAAATCTCATTATATTCCCTCCCACTTCCTTCCTCTTCATCCCACATGCGATTGTGAGGAAATGATCCATTTCTCCTACCAAGATGTCCCTCTCACTCTGTTTTGGGGAAAACACATAACTGAATTTTATTTTGTTTCCAAATCGACCATCCTGTTCTCTAAAGTATGTTCCTGTTAAGACTCTGTAGCCAAGCTTCTGATGAGCTTCACAATACAAGAGTTCTGTGCATCTGAATGCTTTGCAGAGTGAAGGGGCTGGTTCAGAGCTGCACTGATTGCTGCCGTGATCCAAAGTGTCACCAAGGGGTAAAGCACTTGACAGGCCACAGCACACATGCCTTCTACTCCCTGCTGTAGGGATGAGGGGGGTGCTTGGGAAAGATGCTTAATTTTAACCCATCTGTGAGACAAGTACTTTTGCTGTGAAGAGCATTGACATCTTCTCCTGGAAAGAGCTAGGTATTAGTAGTATTAAATAAGGCTTAAAGCCTTTGGCTCTTTCTTGTTTCCAGTTGTTTGAGCAGTAATATGTTCATCTGATGGGAAACTCACCTGTGGTTTTCCCATATGCAACTTAATATTAAGTTCTCCTAGGTGGATTCATAAAACATTCCTCATAATCTCCATTTATTTCAAGCCATTTTGCAGCTCTGAATAGTACAGTGCCTCATAAAGAATGTTTCCTTTAATTCAAAAACCATTTGCATTTTATTTGTGCCTCAGAGGAAGAACAATCCAAGCTGATTACAATCCACAGACACTGTATGTAATGAAAAATTAATTGCATCAATCTTTTTGCTGTACTGGTCTTAACAACTCATTTTCAACCGGTCATTTCTCCACCTGCTCACCGAGGCCCAGGCAGCTGAAGCAAGCCCATCTCTGACACTGACTGAATACCAATGAAGCCAAGGTCACCTAAAGCCAAGCAAATGGGAGAACACCACCCAGGAAAAGATGTCACTCTTGGACCAGCAGCAACCCCTGTGTGATAGAAACTGAGTAAGCAACTGGAACACAAATCTCAGTGAAAGCAGATTGACAAACACACCCGTGCAGAAGGAAAGTTGCAAAGGAGAAGGAAGGATGTGTTGAAATGAGACCAACAAACAGAGGTAGTTCTGGCTGCCTTCATCAGAACTGTCACTTGGCAAGCGTTGATGGTGGTTATAAATCATGATTTGCATGCTGGCTCCAATGTGAGTGATTTGTTCTGCCAGGTAAAGCGCTCTTGCGGAATGCATATTTATCAGGACATGGTTTCTGTTTTCTACAGTCAAAGTTGCTAAAATACAAAGGAAATGTATCCATTAAAAATCCATACTTTACAAAGCAAGAAGAAAAAGCAGGGGGTGTGTGGGCAGGAATGACACCTGCTGCCTGCCTGCATCAATAACACTGCAAAGCAGTAATTTTTATCCCCTGCTTGCACTGAAAATATTCTTTGGGTGCAATTCAGTGCAAGCCATAGGTAAGGTATTTAATGTGCAGGAAGTATTCCATGCTGAACTGTGAAAAATTACCAGAACTGGCAAAGGAGGGTAATTTCTTGATATTGGTTGAAACTGTTATAGTATTTCAAATTCTCTTATGACTTGATCAGAGCCCTCAGACAGGTGTATGGGATGGCTGAATTTCAGCCATCTTGTGGAGAGTTTAGTCATGATCCACTGCCTAAGGAAATGGTTGGTTTTATATTTTACTGCAGTTTCAGATTATTTTAGGAAGAGAAGTGCGTGGCAGAGTCGTCAAGAGAAGGGTCTCAGCCACGTGGGACAAGTAGAACACATTGATTACATGGATGATTAGGAGAAGATGTATTGTTAATACAATATCTAAATCACAACTAATCTATTACAGGTTTACAGTCTTTGGCCTTGCAGAAATCACAATTAAAAAGCAGCAAAGCATCTATGGAGCTATTTCAGGATTTTATCTCTGTATTTGACCAGTTCTTAGTGCTTTTACTCAAAGCCTGGAGACATCACTTCATCCCACTGGCCATCAGGTTTTTATACCCTTTTGCAGGCCAATGTGCGCCCGAGTCAATCACAACCATCTCGACTCCCTCATCTCTGGTAGCATTAATTATGTGAACATAATTAATACACACCTGGTGTTCTTATCTTAGGACAAATGACACTGCCCCTCAGGGACAGGAAAGGGAGGCTGTGTGCATGTGTGTAATACACACACGCCAAGGATCAGAATATCTTTTGTTTCACTCATATGGTGTCCCATATTTCTCCAGACAGTTTTTCTATTTCTGCTTAGATGTATGCACATTCTCCAAAGTAAACAAACCTGTGTTTTTGAAGGAAGATATTTTATCTGTCAGGAATCCAATGTAACATGTAGGAACTTTAAAAAGAATACAAGACAACATTTTAAAAATATGTTGTGGTTCCCCATGTAGCAGAATTTAAATTGAATTTTTTTAATTGATTGTAATCATTACTTTTAATTCTCCTCTAGAAAGTGCTTGCTACAGTTCAATAATGGAGGGAAGAAACAGCTGGTCTGTGCATTTGTGAGTGAGCAGCATTTAATAAGGTAATATGTTCATTTTCTAGGTGTCAGGAATTATGAATTTATGCCAGGTCAAATTAGTGCACATGTTTTCACATAGCACAGTGAAGAGCTTCAGAAGCGAGCACTGTGGTGTTTAGGATGCTTGTGAAACATCTACTTCTGGAATAAGAGGAGAGCCTCTGTGTTATGGAGATGTTATGGAGACGCAGCCTTTTAGAACGGAAGTGACAGGTCACATTTAACTCACACCTCAGTATTCCCCCCAAATAACCAAAACCAACACAAAGCTGCTGGTTCTAAAAAATGTTACTGGTGCACAAGCCCCAGGCTTCTATCATTCTCCTACTACAAAATGCCCCATAGCTTTTCAGTAATATGAATAAAAACTAATTTTCTTTCTTCTGCCAAGATAGCAGTATGATATTGTGTTTGTAGTGTAGATAAAAAACAGACATCAAACTCTATTAAACTTTAGGCTAGACTTTTTTGCTTCTTCCCATAACCAAATAGTAAATATTGACTGAAGTAAGTTTATCAATATTTATTTTGAGGGAAAATAAATCTTCCTGTTTGCGAAACTATAAAGCCAATTTTGTTAGGGAAAGAGATGACTCAAAAGGTAAATTTCCTAGTAATAATCTCAGTGGCTTTCAGCAAACAGAGGACATAAAAAAGGAATGATCCACTAGGCAACATTCAAAACTGACTTCCAGAGGTAGCCAGGTGTTAATGTCAGATGGGTGCCCAACAACTTCTGCTTTTAGACACAGTGCCATTTTAAAAACTGTTCTGTGAGCTTCTCCATTTAGAAAGTGATGATGCACTTGTGCTTGTAGAGAGACAGGAACTGCATGGTTTGGGCACCTACTGCCCAGACACGGCAGAGGGGATGCCTTGGGTACAGGGTATGATGCCAGTCCCGCCTAGAAGATACTGCATATGCCAAACACAAGAAGAACACAGGCTTGTGAGGGAAAGGGAGAATGAGGAAGGCAGAACTTATATGGGCAGTGAAAATAATTTATTTCTCAGCCCAGAGAGATCACAGAGGGACAAAGAGGTGTGAGACAAGAACAGAAATAGCTAGGCAGTTTGCACAACTGTAACTGGGGAGAAAGCAACTGACCTTATTCAGCTAATGAGATGTGAGCCAGTGCTCCTGCCAGCTCAGGAGGGAAGGGACATCCCTGGTCCTGAGGGCACCCTGACAGCAGCATGAACAGAGCAGGCATGGTGATGGAGGGACACAGTCCTGTGCAATGTGCTCTAGGATGACCTTTCTTGAGCAGGGAAGTTGGAGCAGATGTGGTTCCTTCCATCCTGACCCATTCTGTGATTCAGTGACATGAGCTGGGGCTCTTTGGCTTGCCACACTACAGTCCGTGAGCAGGAGGTCCAGAAAACTGGACAAGACCCTAATTTCAGCTCTTGTACTCTATTCTTTCCTGCTTAGCTCTGCTCTTTTTCTCATTGCCTGTGCACAGTCTTTGTGGATCTACACATATCAGGGAAAGGTCTGAGTCAGCCCTGAATTTGCTGACTCTTGGCTAGAGGAAGTTAAGTTGTGGCACTGAACTAGATGCAAGTGGTGCCTTGTGCTTACTGAGGCTGGACCAGGATTTTGCTATCACTTGTGTTTAGAGGCTCTATCCAAGAGTAGAACAGCTTTCCCCCTTTCTTCCACCCTCTCACTGGAAAATCACATACTCTCAGATGTAGAGATGTAGAGATTGACTTCTCCTTTTTCCTTACTTCTCTACCCCTTTCACTGGGAGGGAGAGAAAAGGATTGTCTTGAGACCAATAAATGAAGAGTTCTGCCAACATGATTTAATACTGACTGTATTAGTGTCAATTATTAAATGTTCCATACCCAGTGATAAGGAAAGAAAGAGATGGATTACCAGTTCAGTGACACATTGGAAAATATGCTTAGCTGAAATGAATACCCAAATTGTCAAGTTAGAGATTACTTAATTGGATAAGACAGGAGCACGTGGAAAGGTGCAAAACATAACCTTTCATGAGGAAGGAGGAATTATTTGCCTAAAAGTACTTCAGCTAATAGTTTTGACTGATTCTAAACCGTGATCCTTGAATTATTTTCTGTTAACCTTCAGGAAGGTACTTGAACATCAGGATTTCAGGGGCTCTTAAAGAAGGCTGCCACTTGCTTTGTTTTCAGCACAAAAAAGTAAGCTCTCACCCCTTGGATATTACTCATTAAAGTATGTGCATCTGGGAGAAATGGTTATAAGAGGGCAACTATTCCCTTGAAAAATATTTTGTCTTTGGAAATTTTCTTGACTGCTTATATGAGCGTAAAAGGTGAAATGTGTTAATGGTGGAATCACTGCCAGCTCCGGCAGGGTTAAAAAAAAAAGCCTATCAAAATCCAACCAGTGATCATCATCCTAAGATGTTAAGGTGGACTGGATATCCATTGTTCCTCATTCTCTGTGTCATCATGAGAATGATGACCATTCTCACGTCTCTCAGTCTCTTAGTGCCCGACTGCTGAAAAGCCTGTTGGCATGCACACATCTTGGTACTTGCGAGTTTGTGGCATTAGGGAGCAGAAATGTGAGTAATTTTCCTTTTCTATAAAGTCTCTCTCTGACCTTTCTCACATTGTTGCTACAGCACTACAACAGTGGTTCCTACATCTTACAGATGTGTTTGTATGTGTGTGTGTGCTGCACAGGTGGCATGAGAAGTCTGCAGCTGTAACTCAGCTCAGTCTCCCGTGCTAGGATGCTGGCTGGAGACACCCTGCTAGGATAATGCACTGGCTGGAGACATCCTCCTGACTCCACTGAGAAGGCAGGCTTTGTCTTCTAAGAAATCAGGTCTTGTCCCCTCTGCCTTCTTTCTACAGTCGTTGTTAGGAAGGCAGCTGGGGTGACCTTTTCTCCCTGTATGCTGTTGAATTACAGGCTTTTGCTTTCCTCATTTTCTCTAGAGTTCTAGCCCAATTTTCCCTCCTAGAAACCACTCTGATTTTCCAAAATGCTTCCATTTATCAAAGAGTATCCTGAGGCTTTTCCTAAGAAGGGTATCCAGGCCCAGAAATAATGCCTCAGACATTTGTGCTCCATTTCTAAAGTAGAAAAAGAAAGCAACATGATCCAAGTTGCTGTCCTCATGCCATTGTTACTCCGCATAAAGAAGATTGAACTGGCAGGATCTGCACAAATTACCATCAGAGTGAGGATACAAAGAATATGTAGAAGAAAAAGCACATAGCAAATTTAGAACTAATATTGTACTAAAAGAGGTACTGGCTGAAGGGGAGGACCTTTAAAACCAATGTTATATAATGAAATACAATGTTAACATTCCATACTGTACAGAAGAGTTTCCTTAAGGCTATGTTCTGCCATGGCAGGATTTATCTCTGTAGGTGAACGGAGAGGAAAGACAGTTGCCAAGAACAGCCACAAGTGAGTTATTCTCTCTTCCTGTTCTAGCAGTGACAAGTGGCAGAAGAAAAATCAATCATCACTCTGCACATTGCTCTCCAGGATTTGAAGGGGTTTTATGCAGGACCTGGAGGAAATGGAAGATGCTTGGAAAGATGATTTTAACAGCTAAAGGTTGTAAGGATTTTCCCCAAATGGAGGAACTTGTTGAGGACCTTGAGTTTGTGGGTATCCAGTTTTTCTATATGATCTCTAGCCCAATCCTCCTTCACAAAAGGCACCTCTTCCTTTCTCCAGACTTTCTTTCTTGTCTCTAGGGTTTGAGATTCTTAGAACTGGCCTTAGCAGTAATGACTGAAGCAAAGAAGCCATCCAGTAACTCCACCTGGTCTTATCTTTTGTCACCTGGGCACCAGTAAGTCATCTTATGATGAGTTCTCCACAGTGTTGTCCAAGTCAGTGCCAGGCTTGACTTGTGCCAAAGGACAAAAAGAACCTGATAGTGAATGAAAAGATTTTTTTTTTCCAATAAAAGTGTGAGGATGGTGGTGGGAATGTTGTGAAGAAAAGGCTCTGGGGAATTATTTAATGTCACGCTTGTAGATCGAGGGCTTTAATAAAATAAAAAGAGCAAAGACAAGACTATGTGCATCCTGATGATGAATGAATATGCCTGCTTAGTACTTCAGGGATGGATTAAGCTGTTGAAAAAGCATTCAACATTGGCTAAAGAACTGTAATATATGTGAAATTCCACAGTTAATGCATCATTAAATAATTTGCTGCAACTGATTTATAGGTGCAATATACTACACTATGTCAGACCGTGCAGGATAATAAATGGTATCACAAAAATATACTATTGAAACTTTTGTTCTAATCAGTCTTTTGAGTTTTAATAGAACACAGTTCTGCAGAATTGTCCTATTGATCCTGATAGAGTAACATGTAAAAGCTTCATGCTACATATATTTTAAGATCTTTTCTTAAGCAGTCTGGGTTGTGGTCCAGTGAATCAGGCACTGGATTGTGACTTGTGGGACCTACACTCTGGTCCTTGCTCTGTCATTGAAACTCTAAGCTGCTGACTTAAGTTTTTCCAGGTTGAGTGCTCTAATTCACACCTTGAGATCTGTGCTCTCTTTCCATGGACACCCTGTACAATCCCAACACCTACCTCCATATATGGGACAATGGGGCAGGGAAGGGGGTGGTAATCATTGACTCTTGAATCCAACCTTCGTAGGACTTGGGTGACTTACTACTTCTGGGGAACATCTTACCACTCCCCATATTCAGTGTTTGAAAAAAAAATCCTCATTTCTTCTCTTCCAAAAGAGAATATTCAGGGCAAAAAAACCAATCCACATGTCCTACCCTGTTAGTGCTTCTTTTCAGTGTTAAGTTCTTTACAGAAGAAGCAAATGGTCTTGGTTCACTTTGGATCTTACCCAATATGTTCTTCCCCTCATCCTTCCATCCTCCACTTTCACCCTCCACCCTCCACTCATTCCATATGAAGGAATATTCTCACTTGTAGAAAGCAATGATTAACTAGGCCAGGTATGGAGAAGAGAATTTTGATCTTAGAAGACTGGTGGTGTGACATTCAATTGAAGGAAGTCCTCTCTTCTAGTCCCTATAGGATGCTGTTTGTACTTTGAAATGTCTCTTATGGGACCAATGTAAAGGACCCTGATGCTTGCTGGTGCATTTAGATGCACCAGTTTAATGGATGAGCTAATTGAAATTAATAATTTATTTGATTAATTTAACCCCTTTAAGCTTTTCTGCTGTTCAGTTTGCAAACAAGACTAATTTTTTGCATCTTTCTAAATTATTAAGCAGGCATTTTATTCAGCTATATTTCATCCTACAGGAAATAATTGCTAAGTTTTATTTGAATCTGTTGTTCATACTGTGTGATTGGTCATGCTGTAATTAAGAACTGTATTCTTTAACATTTTGTTAGAGTCCAGAGTATACCAATGATCTCTAATTACATAATTACAGAATCACAGATTATGCTGAGTTCAGCATAATCCTGGCCCTGCACAGAACCACCCCCAAGAGTCATACCATGGGCCTGAGAGCATTGTCCAAATGCTTCTCGAGGCTTGGTGCTGTGACCACTTCCCTGGGGAGCCTGTTCCAGTGTCCAGCCACCCTCTGGGTGAAGAACCTTTTTCTGATATCAAACCTAAACTGCTCCTGACACAGCTTCAGGCCATTCCCTCAGGTTTTGTCACTGGTCACCTCAGAGAAGAGATCAGTGCCTGCCCCTCCTCTTCCCCTCACCAGGAAGGTGGAGACTGCAATGAGCTCTCCCCTCAGTTTATTCTTCTCCAGGCTGAACAGGCCAAGTGACCACTCCTCACACAGCTTCCCCTCCAGGCCCTTTGCCATCCGTGTTGCCCTCCTTGGGACAGTCTCTAATAGTTTCAGTGTCTTTCTTATATTGTGGCACCCAAAACTGCAAACAGCACTGGAGGTGAGGCTGCCCCAGCGCAGAGCAGAAGGGGACAATCCCCTCCCTTGACGAGAAACTTCACCAGGTTCCTCCATCCTCACTGGCTGCTCATTGTCCTGGAATCCATGCAATCTCAAGCCCAGACCTTCAGTCTTTGTCTGATCAAATTTGTAAGCGTATCTGTTTCAGTTCTGCTCCCAGGTTGTTGCTCATGTTTCCTGGGTTGACAGCAGACCTGGCTTGTTACTTTTCCTTTAGGTTTCTGGACTGCTGATAGAAGCTGTCACTGCCATTGTTCTGCCTGGGCTGCCCAGCTCAGACACATCAGGGCCATGCTCAGTCACTCAGGTCACTGCCCTCCTCATGTTGTGGCCATCCTCAGCTCCCAGCTTGCCTTCTTTTGTGAGGTCACTCAAATTTTGCAGCTCTCTGGTAAGGGTTTTTTTACCAGAGGAATCCCGAGGAGAGTGTTTAGTACAAAACATAAGAGAGAATCTTTCTCTGCCTTGATTAAAGGAAGAGTTTTTTAGCAGTGATTTTGGCATTTTAGAGAAGAAGGTGGTTCATATTTTGAATGAAACTTTAAATTTCTCTAAGTGCCTGACTGCAACAGTGCCTGTAAGCAGCGATAAGGGAGAATCTTACATTTAATAAGTGGGACGTGTCACTAATGTAAATGCAACTTAAGCACTAGAATGAAGAGATTCTGTGAAAAGAAGGATCCATATCTCCTGAGCAGATTCTTAATGTTGATCAAAACCAGATGGCTTTTAAAGGACCAATTTTTTAAAAAAACCTTTAAGGGGGATCATGTTTTGAGATGGAGATGTAACGCTTTTAACATTTGTGTGGTTTAAAAACTTCTTTCTACAGGTCAAGAAGTCTCACTATCTAAGGGAAAGACTTCAAAATGCATTAGAGTTGCACAGCACCCACATCCCTAAGAGACCAGATGCAAAGGATGCTTGGAAAAGATGGTATTTGACTGGGGAAGGGGAGGTAGACATTAAAATGTTAGGTTTGGCCTGACTGAGCATGGCAGTGCCCTTTCCAGAATATATGCTGTACTGAACTTGATGGGAATGCTGATCTGAATTACAAGAGGACCAAGAAGTACCAGGCACTCTAGTCAATTCTAGAGCACACAGGATCATTAGCAAATCTTTATAACATAAGACCAGCTCTCTGCCAGTGCAAATCAGCTTACTCTTGCTGAAATACATGATCTCAGTTGAAGTAATCAGTTACAGTTATGCTACTTTACAATGTATTCCAACTGAAAATCTCTCTGAGAGTATGTGCTAACCTCCCTAATTGACAGAAAATGTCTCCAAGATTAAATACTGACCTAAACATCACCATCATCTCTTTAATACCAATTTTTACTGTACCATATGTCTGATAAAGTACAGCTGGTGCAAAATAAGAAAACTGCTACCCAGATGGAGAATCTGTTAAAGGAGTCACTTTTCTTTTAAGCCTTGGAAATACACTAACTCTGAGAAAACAGGCACTTGGAAAGGGCCTTGCTGAGCTATGGTCCATTGTTAGAAATGTTGCAGCTAATTAGCAGCCAGAGTTTCCAGAGAGAACAAACTCTGACATGATGGAATGGCTCCTTGCAGAGGCTCAGCCCCCAAGAGTTTTGATGCTGGCATAGTTACTGATGCGACTTCTACATTAAATTAATCAAAAGAGGGAGACACAACAAAGGACTTCTAAATGAAAGGAATGCTCAGTAGCTCATGCCTGTTTGGCACTTGCTTACTGACCACTGCTTTTTCAGCTTTTTCAATTCTAGCACTTTCAGGAGGGGCAGCCATGGTGGAAAACAAAATTTTATGGCCCTTCTACTTCTATAAGTCACTTACTACTATTATGTGTATTCTGTGAGTTGTATAAGAGTTGCTAATTTTCTTTTTCAGCAAAGAAGAACTTGTGCTTCTGTCATAAAAGTATTTGCACTGAGTTACCAAGTTTTGTTCACATGTAGTGAGTTATCCCACCAATTCCAAAAAGCTTCTGTACTGTCATCTTCAGAACATCTCCTGTTGGCTCTCAGTGAGTAAAGATTCCAAACCACTGCCATAGCTGGCAGACTGAAGAGTCCTCGAGCTCCTTCTTTACTTTTAACTGCACAATTCTGATGCACTTTACAGAAAACAAGATAAGAAATCTTGTAACTTGCAGTGAATCTCAGTGATGAAGCTATCCAGTATGGAATGAATTAGCTGCCACTATTTGAAAATCACTTGTGTGAGGTAAAAGCATTTTAAGTGATGAATTAAATATCATGGCCTTAATTGCATGAATGAGCAAATAAAAAAGAATGGTACTGCCACATAGCTTGGTGAATCTTCCAATCTTTCCTGTGTACAGATGTGTCATCTCAACAAAGGCCTTTTTGTTTGCTTTCAGTTTCTAATTTCTGTTTCATCCTTGGAAGAGTTATGTGTAGGCACAACAGCCTTCCTCCAGTAAACACTCCTTCAGTATTACCCAAGCTGGATGTGATTCAGACTAATGAACAAAAAATCAGCTTCTCATATGTGGGCAGAATGAGCAGAATTGCTTCCTTCTCCTAGTACAGTCTATCCCATCAGAGGTGCTTTTGAAGAAACAATTTTTTGTTCTTTTATGTTTCAGTTATTTTTTTCTTCATCCAGGTCAGTCTGCACAAAAGGCGGAATTTGGGATTTAATTATTGCTACCTGTGTTCCTTTGAAGCTTGTTTCTGCAAATATTGTTACAGTCTGGATTCCATCCCTGCAATTTAAATGAACAATCGGTACTTTACCGACCCCATTTTCTTGTAGCTGTTTCAGGAATTAGAGTGGTTAGCAAAGATCTTACTGGCAATAACAGCTTATGGTGCATGGCAGAATGATTAGTCTGCTCATTCCCTGTCTCTTCTCAAACTGCAACTGTGTTTAAAGGGGAAAGAAGCTTTCTTGAATGTATTCAGGTTGTGTCTGCTTGGCTTGAAGGCTCAAGGGCAGGCACAAAGCTCAGTGCCTCTGCTTTCCCAGGCTCTGCGGTCACTCGCGTTTCCTCTTGTGCAGCAGCGTCTTGGCATCCCTTCGCGTGCCACAGGGCCCATGAGGGAACAGGAGTGTGCCGTGAAACATTCTCCAGAGCGGCTAACTGCACCTCCACAGCATGGGAAGCGTCCTGCCTCCCACAGGAATCGCTCCTGCAGTGCGGGGCTGCAGGCAGCAGCACTGCCGCACTGGCAGCGGTCAGGGAGCGGGAGCCAGGCCCAGCTCCCAGATTAGCTCTTCCTCTTGTGACTGCTCTCACCAGCTCCCGTCTGCTGTGCGAAGCCCAGTCAGAACCCTACATACATTCAGACTCTTAATTTCTGGACTGAGATTTCTCTGTGCTGAGTTTAACCAATTTAGTGGGAAATAAACTTGTGGGAAGCAGCTTCCAAAGCACTCTTCTGACAGTGTGCGATTTCCCCCTGCATTTGAACAAGCATAACAGACGCAGAAAAACCCCATGCGTGTATTCACAAATTTTGTTTTGAATACTTCTTCCATGAAAGAAGACAGCTATTCCTTTATAGAACAATTTCCCACTGAAGGAAGTAAAATTTAACTACTCACCCACCTCATAAATATTAACTTGCAGTTAATAAGTCTTTTTTTTTTGTGCTGATAATTTGAAATTTTGCCACAAATGTCTGGCCTGTCAAAGCCTGCATATTAATTACAAGTAAACGTGACACCTTATCTTTATAAGGAAATAATAGTTTAATCTCAGGACTGTCACTTTTTATGGGGAATGATGAATGACATCTTGGGAATGACACTGACAGCAGTGTCAAACAGCTTATCACAGCTGATATTTTAAAGCCTCTCAGGTTTGGCTAATGGTTGAAACAATAAAATACGGAGATCATCAGCAAACTAGTGAACAACTACATTTGTAGTTTTCCCATGCATAAGAGTCTATTTTATAGAAGAATTACTAATTTATGTAGTGCTATAATTGAGCAGTTCATTGTGATCCCTGCTTTTGGAATAAAACTAAGGGCAAGTTGATATTTTTGATTAGTGTGAACATAAACACAGTTTTTCGGAAATGCACTTAGAACTGGAGTGAGGTTTCAGGAAGACTAACTTTCTACTATTGTTATTAACAGGCAGGTCAGCAAAGGTCCTCAGCACACAGTAGGTGTCATTTCAGGAGCCATGGCTAAATGCAATGGAGTTTTAAAAACATGATCCAAAACAGGGAGCATTTGTTCTTGTTTTCCTCACAGTGGCTTTCATTGCAAGTCCAGCCAAGTATGTCACAGTTAGAGCTGCAGGAACTTACTTTCAGCAGAGATGTTCTTGAAAATGTGTCCCTATGATATTGGTTGAAGCTGCCTCTCCAAGCTCTCTGGGGATATGTCTACAAAATATACTACAAACAGAAGCAAGTCACTCTGTCACTTTCTCCAAACTGATATGAAGCTCTATGAGCAATGTTCACATGGCCCCAGTGGGCTTCTGCTTCCCAGCTTGCGTGCTCTCCCTCTCATGAAGGCTTGTTATCTCAATACCCTGCTGTCAGCTCTGAGCCCACGTGCTGGCAAAATATTATGTATAGACATCTACTGCCTAAGAAACAGCCTCCACAGGTCCCTGAGCCCAGAGTTTCCCCAGACTCTCATCTCCAGCATCAGACTTTTTGTTTTCCCCAGAGGTGAAATCTTGCAGGTTTCCCATGCTAGACCAGGATTTGACGATCAGAGGCAAAACAGGTCTGCTGTAACCATTTCCTAGTATTTGCTGAGGTTCTCATGTGTGGAAACTTGTGCCTGCTTTTCTTAAAAACAAAGAATTTTTTGTTTAATGAAGCTTGAACTGAAATGATTTTTAAAAATCTAGTTGGCATGGTGTCTTGGGTTGGAAGACAGGTATCTGTTAGGGAAGGCAGGAGCCTCTCTTGGAAACCCCCTCCCTCCAAATTATTATAATTTTGAAATTAAGCGGCTCTCAGGCAAAGATATGGGGGTAGGAATAACAAAAGGAAGGACACTCAACCCCCAACACATAGCCCATTAGATTTCATCTAATCTCACAATTCCTCAAAGGCAAAATGAAATAAAATTTCCTCCTCTGTGTATGACTGAGGTACTATTGAGAAGAACTGAACAACTTCTGGTTCTTGCTAGGACCTGAAAGCCTCCCTAAGCCAAATGAAATTCCCACTTCTGCATCTCCCTGATCACAGATTCACCTCCCATTTGAACTGTGTAAGCTCAAATCACATGCTTCAGCTGTTAGCTCAGTATAAGAACCAGCTTATAGTACAGTGCTGAGAGAGGAGCACCAGAACACTATGTATGTATCAGAAATAAAGCCGTCATACACAAATTGTAAGGACAAAAGGAATTGCTTTGGCAATAGGATCTGCCAGAAGCTCCCAGATATAAATAGGAGTATTTCAGGTATGTACTCACTGCACCTAAAAAGCAGCCTATAAAGATCCACTTAGATATCTGTTACTCTTCACCAAAAAGAAAACCACCAGTTCCCACCAGCTGGGCAGCTTGGTAGTAGTAAATACATGTTATTAAATGTATAATGCCTTGAGAGCAGAGGCACTGCTGGTACTCACTGCCACAGCAGTTTGTGCACTGCTACTCTCTGCTTAGAGGCTGACATCCCTGTAGATGATTTTGCTGTGCGGAGCAGCTCTGGATTTCTGCAGCCAAATTGTTCTAAAATAAACCCTACATACATACATACATACATATATGTAAACATCAGTCATTCAGTGACATTTCACTCTAATCTGCCCCAAGGGGTATATTGGCAAGAATCTAATTTACCTTGCCTTCAGGGGTGGATTGTAACATGAGGTGCTACAGTGCTGCTCTCATTGGAAAAATAACTGCATCTCAGGCTTTGCTGTCTGCATACAAACCTCCTTTTGTCCACAGTTTACAAGCTGTGTATATTGCCTGTTTAAATTAGGAATAGATGGGCAGCAGGCAGGTTGGCACTGATAGATCTTAATTGTCTTGACAGCCTCTGCCAGGACTCTTACCCACTGCCTCTGTCCATGGATCCAGGAACTCCATTTCAGCTCAAGGCTTGCATCCCTTGACTCCTGGCTTTTGTTTCTTTCCTACACCTGGCTTCTCCTGTTAAAAAAACAACAGCAAGCAGGGCAGACAAACTGAAGGTGCTGGTTATACATCTCCTGGGCAAGACTGTTTTAGGGCATGCAGTGCTGCTCAGAGATCATTATTTTATGACTGTGGGGTCTAGAGGCTTCTGTCACTTCGGTAGCTTCTTGCACGAGGCACTGCCAATGGAGAGTGTCAGGGAATCCCATAAAATTGCCCTGTCTCAAGAGCCAATCAATGTGGATGTTAGGGGTGTGGAGAGGGAAGCAGGGGAGTGACTTACCAGTGCTGCAAATAAAGCGGAACTTCTGTGAAAAAGGAAGAAATAGAGTTCAGCTTGTCAGGGACCTTGTCCTTTTCCTCATTAAATCATGACATTCAGGGTATATGCAGAACAGCACAAGGTACCTCGACAGATTTATCCTGTAGTTATTCTGCAGGGTTTCTGCTTCACTTCTGTGTCTCCATAGCGAGAAGATATTTGAGAAATACAGGGGTGACTATAGTGTCAGGATGAATGTACTGTCACAAAATCAATAGATATGCAGTGGGGCAAAACCATAATAGGCAAATATATGAAGAGATACTTAAATATTGAAAAGAAGGGTTGTACATCTTCAGGATTTGACTCTCTTTTCAGCTTCACTATTTAAAATGTACCTGCTAATGCCCTGCTAATACAATTTGACATAGGAGAACAGCTACAAGTAACAAACATGATATGGCTTTGGGAATTTCTTTGTGTAATTTGTGGATGGAAAGTCAGATTAATTATTCAGCACAAATCTGGCACATATATGGAAAGGAAAAAGATTGAAGTGACTTTTAACTTTGCCTGTTTTTTTGCCCTATCTGAACATGATATGAAAGGCTGCTTCTCCATTCTGCTGGCAGAGAAAACAAATGATTGTCCAAGAGAGCAATTTCCAACACATTAATGGTAAATTGAAAAAAATGCATCAAAACAGGAGGCTCCACATCAAGAACATCAATTCCCTTCACTCCCCATTTGGTCTTGGACAGCCTTTGACTGAAAGCATTGCACTGAAGTGAATGACAAGCAGAGAATGGAGGTGATGCATAAAGGTAGTGTGGGGAAAGAAGGCAACTGATATTGGACCCTCACCAGTAGCCCATGTGTCTTGTTGCTGGAATACAGTGGAGATGGATGGGAGAAGGCAGGAAGAAGTCATCTGCTTGAAAAGGTTGCTTAATAGACAAATAGCTAAAGCAAAGAGACAACATAGAGGCCTAATAGAGAAATATAATCAGATTCCCATCAGCTTTTTCTGGACAATAACTCCAGTGTGTGTTCTGTTATAAACCTGATAGCCAGTGCTTTACATCTCATTCTTTCAGCCACATTTTCAGAGGTCAGAGTCCCTCCAGCAACGTGTTTTAGAGCAGCAACTAGCAGCAGTGCTATCTTAGGACTTGAATGCTGTAGTGTTTCACAGAGTTAAGCAACAGACAATGGGTTAAGGAGAGTCAGGGAAAATTCAGGACCTGCAAGATCTTTATTGTTTGTTTGGGAGATACACACAGAAGGCCTGAAACCTGGCAGGGTTTATACAAGGAAAAGGAGTCCAGCTCCAACACCCAAAGCTGAGTTGGTTTGCCCAGCCATCCATTTGGATTCTGTAGGAGAGACAAGAATTTAATCCTGAGTTTCAAATCTCAGATGAATATTTCATGCACAAGCTTGTTGTTCTTGTGTTTTTGCCTGTAGGTGGTCAAAATTTCACCAACTTGATCTTGACTTCAGACCACTGCAAATGCAAAGCCGTGGCCAGCAGATGAACACTAGAGAGATGGAGAAGAGCTACATGATGGATTCTTTTCAATTTCTTCATGCACCAAGATGAAAGTCAAGACTGGGTCACATGGACATTGTAAAGGAACATGCTTTTAGCCTGCAGTAACCTCCTGTTCTGGTTGTTTCCACTGCCTTTGGCAATTCAGTGGTACAAAAGGAAATATTGATTTAGAGATCTCTGGTAGCATTGTATCTTCCCTATTAAATTCAGTGGGGAAATTGAGAATTCTGAGTATTGAATTTCAGAGAGGAAAGATTTATCAGCTATTGCAGCAGACTTTTCCAAACTATAAAAAGTACTATCAAAACATAAATGTAATATCAGAGCAGCCATGTAATTTGATTGGTTTTCTTCACTACCTTTCCCATGCTCCCACACTACAGTGGGAGCTCTCTCCACACTACAGCATTTGAGCACTTTTGGCTCAGAAGATGCCTGCAGCATGGAAGAATGATGTGCGCTTCCAGCTGTGCCCAGCTGCTCTCCAGCCAGCAAAGTGCTGTGGGTCAGACCCATTTTTTCCGATTCCTACCAGCACCAGTATTGGAGGGTGTTGGCTTTCTGATGGTGTGGTGTTCGAACTGTAAGTTTTTAATTTCGCTTCGCAGCAGCCCAAGCAGCTACTCTCCTAGGATGATTAAATGTTGGTTTTTGCCTGTTGAGCTCTGGCAGAGTGTTCCATGAGTGCACTTATACCAGGAAAGCTCTTAGAGCAGTTGGCTGGCTCTGTAAGTATCCTGCCAATGAGAACTGGAAAGGCTGCAGTATTTATCTTGCTGATTTGTGGGCATTTAATTTTTCAGATGGGAGCCTTTGGTTGCAAAAACACCATTGACAAAGCTAAAGCAGCCTCTGTGAGACTTTCTCAAAGGAGCCTCTCTTCTGGATGTCTCAGGGTATTGTTAAAAATTGGTGCACATGTGAGTCATAAAATCTCCCTGTATTATAGAGGTGCCTAAAAAAAAAAGAGGAAAAAGAAAAGCATCCCCTGACTTCAAGAAAAGGCTCATCCTTAGTCTGGAAGGGACTGAAGGCTCTGGGTGATTTTTCTACAGTACAATACAAGAAGTTAAGAAGGAAAAAAAAAACCATCTTAGCCTTGTTTGAAAAATAAGGCGGGTAACAATTTATAGGAATTTCTGGTTTATTTCTAAATCAAATGGTGGGTGATATCTGCATAAAAGAAACTTGAGATCATGAGGTGCCTCATCTGGAGTAAGAATTAAGCCCTGAGTTTTGAGGAGCATCCTTCTTGGTGTTGAGCCAAATCCTGCAGCACCAGAGCATGGCCAGGTCTTACCAGGTCAGGTTTATCCTCTGAGGTGACTTCGTGCAGCTGGAGATCTAATACCTTGTTTCTGAGCCTTTTTAGAGAAGCAGTGACTCAGCTGGAGCTCTTCCATCTGCTTGTGCCTTGAAATACAGAGCCATGGGTTAACTTTTCCCTAAAGACTAAGAGAAATCTGCCTCTTTAGCCAGCCTAATCTTCCTTTCACTCCTTCGGAAAGCTCAGATTGGGTATTTAGTCCTGCTTTGCAGGATTCAGCAGCAGAGAATCACTTTCCTCACATTTGAAAGAAAAATAAAAAAGAATTGTTAGTCATCTTTATCTGTTATTGTTGATATCTTTTTGCAGAAGACATGATTAGGGCTACACAAAGCTAAAAAAAATATTCTGGGTCTGAAAATGGAAAAAAGCAATCAAGAAAATTATGGCAGGGAGTTAACTTCTGCAACGTTTATATTTTGGAAGGTCAGTAGATAAGATGTTGCAGGTAATGAGAAAAGAATCACTTATGGCATAGCTCTTACTCGAGCTAAATAAATTTAGCTCCAAATAGTGTTTTCTCTACAAGCCCCTTCTACAGCAGCAGTGCATGCCAAGGCTGCCTCTCCTAGATCAGGGCTTGGGACACCCTGTTGTCTTCAGCAAGCCTCACAAACGTAAACCAGTCACCACCCTTGGAATACCCCAGGCTGAGGGGACATACAAATGAGCAAGAGTGTAGGAACCTTCCCCAAAAAAAGCTTCCTGCAGAGGACTGAGGTACACTAAAGTCCTGTTGAGGTATAAACCTTTTCTATGCTCAGCACAAAGTGAGGAATGAGAGTAAGAAGTGATGTCCAATCTTAAAAGAACAGATGGTTCTTGGTTCCCTTCATTGCAAGCCTGCCTGCTTTGAGCAGACCTCACTGCTGCTGTGTCTCCATCTTTCCAAAGCTGTTATTGAGTCCATCCAACCACAGGACAGCAGCCTGTGGTCCTCTGGGAAGAATATTTTCCTTAAAAAAACCACAGCACAGCTGGCTTTAAGTTCTGAACACCTAACCAAATGATTGCTGTAAAAGCCCTTGGGGCTCATTTCACAGCTTGGTACTCTTGTCCTTAGCTGAGGTGGCCAGGTTGTCAGAGGTGCTAGGCACATGCACCAGGGAATCTTTTTCATTGGCATTATTTTAAATGGATGCCTTGCAGGCAAATTAATTCACAGAATGATTGAATTTATGGACAATAATTATTTCATTCAGGTATATTGTACAATTAATAACTTATTATATACATTTTTTCCTTTTAATCTTGTCACTTCATGTAGTATCTACAGAATTAGCCACAATACTTCTGTTTAGGAATGATCAGATGCAAGTGGAAAATTAAAGCTAGATAATATGCAATCCTTCTATTCCTCAATTTAAACTTGCTAATTTGCAATACTAATTACATGTACAGGTGTAGTGCAGCCCATGTTACATTTGGCATGCTGCCTTAAGAACTGAAGAATTGTAGTTCTTTTTCTGGCTTACACCCTTTTCTTCCTAAGAAAGGTGCACATTAAGAAGACTTTAAAATGCACACCAGTTTAGACTTATGAGGATGGAACATATTTGTGGTCACAGTAATTCAAGGTTTTCACACAGGTCTTGTAAGTTTTTTAAGAAGGTGCAGAAGACAAGAGAGCCAGCGTGTCTCTTTTTGGTGGGCAAGTGCTCTTTGGTCCTAGGATAGCTCTGAACTCCAAGTTCTATGGGTGAGGAGAGCTCTGCTGGCACAAGCAGATCACTTCAGCTGGGCCCTGGGAAAAACATGGATTCAGCTTCTTCTCTGCTGCTAAAATGAAAGACTGAAATTAAGCATATTGTAATTCTTCAAGTAGTTGGTGGGAAAACTAGCTGACAAAACAGGAGCATTTCTGATTTGGAGGGTAATATAAAGAAATTCACACTGTTGGGCTAGTTTTAGCCAAAACACCAGCACAAGGAGTGCATTTTGCCCCACACTAATATGTCCTTATTTCTTAAATGGTATTCTTTATGAACCCTCACTTCAGCCTACCAGCAGGTATATCAGATACTGCCCTATTTGTGACTGCACAGCAGAACTTTGAACTCACTTACACTTCTCAGAGTAAAGAAGTTAACTTCTTCAAGCACTGCAGCATATACTACCCCTCCTGTTAAAACACCTTCTAGGTGAGGAAAAATGATTGTGTCTAAATTCAGCTGTAACTGATTTTATTTCTAGCCCATGTTTCAGCTGGGGTTGCAGGTCTGTGCACTAATTTGGATCCTAATGGCCCAAGATTAGTCAATGTGTTCTCTGCATGGCTGCATGAATGAGGTCTGATGTAACATGGCAAAAATTGAGATTCTCTGTGTCAAGATGTTCACCATCAATGATGAATGGCTGGAGCTGTGTATTAATCTAGGTCTGGTAAAAACAGGCAGAGGACTATCTATAAAGATTTTTTTCCACGGATTGCTATCAATACTATTTATCAGCTTAATAGCATGCTATAGGGGAAGGTCTGGTTCAGGCCTCACTTAACTTTCAGCTCAGTAATGCTCATAGCAGTGGGTGTTGGGAAAACTGGTGTTCTCCCTCCTGCGGGAGAAGCAAAGCGTCAATAAGGTACACACAAGTTAGCAATTTCAGTTCAAGCTTCCCATAAATAAGCCTCAGCCTTCTGCTGTACATCAGGGTGATGAAGAGGAAAATGGTGCAGCTCGATTCCCACGATAGCCATTTCTTTTTCCTTTTGACTTAAAGAAATGTCAGCCTGCTCTTGACACATTTGAAATATCTGCATCATGGCCTGAAAGACCTGTTTCAGGACTTGCTAGAAGACATATTTCATGTTCCTATTTAGTTTTTTTTCTTTTTTTTTTTTTTTCCCTAGGTCTTGGATAAACGGTTTGCTAATGATTTGCTTTAATGTTTCAGACTGTATTGTAGAAAACACTGCTCCTAGTCATACAAAGTAACTGCCAAGTTACAACTCTTTCATTAATATTAATTAGCAAGGCTGTCCAAGTGAGAACAAATAATGAAGATCCTCTTCCCAAGTCCCCCACTATTATTCCCACATCACTCAATTCCATCTTTCTTTTACCGGAGTTCATTTCTAAAATATACCCAAAAAGCACATTCCAGCCATGTCTGTACATTGAGAAGTTGCTCTCTTTCTCCATTTGTTTTACTGGAATGACTCAAAATAAAGCAATTTATACGGGAAAAACACCACTCAGAACCTCACCTGTTGACATATTTTTTTCCCTACTCATGCCATAGTTGGGCCGTGGCAGATATTTTCACATAAAGATATTTCCTGCCAGGGAATCCAGAGGCAATGCTGTTGCCTTTCCAGATGGTGTGTCTCAGATTGTGTGTTGCTGGCCCTGCTTTGCTCCAGCTTCTGCCTTGAGCCAGGGGAAGTGATGCCTGGGTCAGCAGCAAATTTGGGAGCTGCCATAACAGCACCCAAGTGTGTTCAGAACACCTTCCTTTTAGCTCAAATCACACAAACTGAATAAGAAAAATGGTTTTCCTCAGCAATCTCAGTTTTTTTGAGCCATTTACAAGCTCTTGGTCCTTCCCAAGCTGCCACGGATCCTGAGGGCAGAGGCAGCCTTACCAGTAGAAAGATTTTTTTCTTTGCAGACACTGCTCAAGCAGGTTTCCTAGGGGCAGTGACAGAGCAGGGGAGATACTGGCTCAGAAAGACACAGCACTTTCTCCTCTCATCCCCATGGTTTCAGCTTGAACAGAACCAGTGTTTTACCACAGAAGAGATGTCAGCCATATTATCCAAACTTATTTTGAGAAGGTAGAAAATATTTTAACCAGCTTTCTCCTATCTGAAAATATTATTTTATTTGTTATTTTCCTTTACTATTTAAGTGTTTTAGACTATTGATCTTTGCTAAATGGATGTAGTAAAGGATGGCTGTGCAGTAACATCTGGGATGACAATACCTGGGGAGACTGATCTGAGGGGATGTCTGCTACCAGCTCGGAGATCACTTTTTGACTATGCTAGGTTCTGAGTTTTTCTGTATCAGCTTGCAGAGGAGACTCATGCCGAGCTGGGGCAGGAGGGTCACTACAGCTTTTATGCCTGGGTGGCACTCTGGGCAGGTCTTCTCAGACACAAACTCAGAGGCTGACTCAGGCATGAACCCAAAGCAGCTGTCCTGCACCATCCCAGGATAATGGAGAAGGTGAGAGAAGAGAGGAGTCAAGTGCCAGAGAAAGGGCTTGTGAATAACAGTGTCCTTTGTGTAGCCTATGGTCAAGTGAGTCATTGCCCATAAATCTTACCTGGGCCTAAACATTCCCTGCACGTGCCAGAGCAGAGCAGGAGCTTCTCAAACCCGTACTCCGAGAGAGAAATTGCCAACCACTTGAGAACAGGTGGAGCAGGGCAAAATGGAACTGGATAAGGTTTAGCTGACCTGCAGCAAAGTGAGAGGAAGAGGAGTTGTGCTCCCTGCCCCAGCTCACAGTGGGTCAGAAACAAGTGGTGGAACAAGCCAAATGCTGAACATCAACATCATCTGAGGAGTGGTTGTGGGAAGTGACACGAGCTCTTGGCAAAGGAATCCAATAGGGTCAACCTCCAGGAGAGCAGCAGCAACAACCCTTAAAGTAGGGGGATTTTTGACATGCCAGTGCTATTTTTCAGAGCGAAACAGTTTAATGATGTTTAGAATTAGGTCACTGGCTGCCTTGGGAACTGCACCTTAAGCCTTGATAACCCTCATTTTGGGAAGTAAGTGTCAATTAGGGCTTATTTAAAGGTGGCTGGCCTTTTTAACCTGCACCGCTGTGTGAGAGATGGTCATG
The DNA here is from genome assembly GCA_013400175.1 of Phainopepla nitens. Lineage (NCBI taxonomy): Eukaryota > Metazoa > Chordata > Aves > Passeriformes > Bombycillidae > Phainopepla > Phainopepla nitens. Next base: position 417,184 of record VXBQ01009689.1, read on the forward strand.
GTCTATGGGAAATATGCTTTATTTACCCAGAGAAAAAAATGGCAGAGAAATTGTTTCTTTGGTTTTCTAAGACTCACGTGCCAACCGAAGGCTGAATGTTCCATCCCTGGAAGTGTTCAAGGCCAGGCTGGATGGGGTCAAGTGGAAGGTGCCCCTGCTGCTGGTAGGGAGGCTGGTGATCTTCAAGGTCTCTTCCAACCTTCTATGATTCTGTTCTATTCTATTTGGCCTTCCCGAGGCCAGTGCAGGTTGATAAAAACAAAAGCCCTCCTGGCTCTTAAGGTCTGTCACAGGGGAGAGATAGAGCCAGATGGAGATCCTAAATCCAAATCCAAGCTGGTGGCCACAGGAATATGCATCTTGGCTCTCAAGCAGAGGAGTCAGCCATCAGGTTTAGTCAATTCCTCTGCCTGTTTCTGGGAAATAATTCTTCAGTATTGTGCAGAATAATGTGTCTTATTTCTATCTTAGTTCTTAGTGAAACTAGTTATGCATTAAAGGAGCTTTTTGTATCTGCAGCTTTCACTCTGCCTTCTGAGACATATCTGTCCTGGTTTCAGCTGGTAGTTGGTGAAGTGCTGTGTTTTGGATTCAGTATGAGAATAATGTAGATAACAAACTAATGTTTTTGTTGTTGCTCAGTAGTGCTTAACCTAAATCAAGGACATTTCAGTTTCCCACGCCCTAGCAATAAGAGTGAGAGGAAAGCTAATGTCTTTACAAACAATTTGATGGGTGAAGATATGAGGTTAACATCTTTGAAATGGGTCCTAATGTCTGCACTGGCTTTGGGCAGCAGGTTTGTTGCAGAGACCAGACAGCTTGGCTCTTGAAACAAATAAGTGGGTCTACACAAGCCTGAACGTCTTAACTTTTGGATAAAATAGTAGGTACTATTGTCAGCTTCCTACACACAGCATGGTTGCCCAGCAGACTCGAACTCCATCCCCAGCAGACTGCCATCACCCAGCTGACCTACTCTTTTATAACTTCCATTCCTGTTGGACGGACAAGGCTGTTTCCACTCTTTGGTAATTAGCACAACTGTGACTCATCAGGGGCAGGTTGCTTACAGTCCATTCTCCCACAGGTACAAGGGGGGAATATGTGGTAGATGGTTTGGGAAGGCTGTACCTTCCTATTACCTCAGCCAATAGGGAAAGGAAGAGGGCAACTTGTGGCTGGGAGTTTAGGATAAAAGGAGGCTGCGCCCTCTGAAGCCTTGAGAGAGAAAATCCTGCCAGCTTGTGCCCTGGTGGACTCTCTCCCTTTATTTGAATAAAGTTGCAGTACTCCTCTGTCTCCTTTTTGGACATAAACTTCTGGCGTTGGTGGATTTTTCTGACGACTGGGGCCTCATCCAGGATCCTTCTACCACTGTGGGTCCAGCACATGGACTCACCCAGTTTTGGTGACCAGCTCCCTTTGCTGCTGGCTGGCATGGGCAATTGATTGGGTTCCTGAGACTGTCCAGGAGGCAGACGACCAGGGGGGTCCGTGAGGAGTCCACAGGATATGGATGCCCAGAGGGGGTGGTAAGGGAAAGCTGAAAAGGGTCTTGGCAAATCTCACCGGTGAGTACAACTTCGAGGAGTAAAACATGGCAGGATACCCAGGGTGAGCAACAAAGGAAAGTCAAAAAAGGGTCTTGGACACTAAGGATGATGATCCCAAAATACTGCAGAAGGGCCCTTTGGGAGAATGTTAAGATGGTTTGCACATTCTCCCAGAGGTAGTTAAGGACATGGATGCCCAGAGGGGGCAATAAGAGGCACCAAGACATGGTCTCAGCAACCCATGCCTAGAGTGGGCAATATGGTGTTAGTTTGGGAAAGGATTGGTTGAAAGGGAGTGAGTGCAAATCTTTTGTATTCCCAGCTTCCAGCAGAGGTATATAAAAGATATGAAAGAAGGGATGAAGAAAAGTTAAAGGTACAGGCAAGGGTAATGGCAGTTTTTACAACCCCTGATAGGAAAAAGTGCAGGGAGTCCCTGGACCAAAGGAAAGGGGGCGGCCACCAGGATAGCAACTAGCAAGGAATTAATGTGCCATTTGTGAAAAAGAACATTAGAAATGGATTGTTAAGGGTGTCAGGATCTGGTTTTGTACCAGGGGCTCACCCCACTGGAGCCCTTGCTGAACCAAGGAGCGTGTTTCCTAGCAGACATGGGTACATGGGAGACCTCGGCTATCAGTAGCTGTGGACAAGGACCTCTGGCAATTAATGGACTAATATGAACTGTCATTGTTTACTTTATTCTCTGTATTTACTTGCGAGAGCTCCCTGAGGCACAGCACAGTCCAAAGAGCCCCTGGGGCTGCAGCCCCTCCCAAACCCTGCTGCTTCCCGAGCACGGGCAGCTCTTCCTCGCCCCTCACCAGTGCTTCTGGCAGCACCTCCCTCGTGCCGTACAGCCACATCCAGGAGGGGCGGGAGAAAACAGCGATGAGACACCAGACCCATTTCTCCCCAGGAGAACGGGCGGGAGCCAGGGTGTGACTGAAAACCCATCCACGACGCCGCGCAGTGGCAGCAGAGGCAGCACCGACCGATGACCAGCAGTCCTGACAATCCCGGCGGGCGCAGTGGGGGGAGAAGGGAGGAGCCTGTCCCGCTCTGTCCCGCTCTGCCGGGGCCGGCCCCGCCGTGAGCGGCTCCGCGGGGCGCGGCAGCAGCGGGACAGCCGGGCGCGGGGCGGAGCGGGGCGGGCAGGGAGCCTCCGGCGGGCAGTGGCAATTACCACACTTCGAAACTTTGCTTTTGCCAGGGAGCTGAGGCAAGCTGGGAGACGGCCCAGGCATCTGCAGACTGTCCGGGAACGAGGGGCGCTGCTAGCGGGGCTTCATTTTCACAGAGACGGCTCTGGATATTTTGTTGGCTGCAGGGAGCTCCAAGGTGATGTCCTTCTCCGTGCTCAGGTGGTAGGAACATAGCGTTATTTTTCCTAATCAGTATTAATATCAACTCAATTACAGCTGTCTGACACTGCAGACAGAGCAAATCACAAGATCCTACGCAGAATAAATCCATATCATCTGGCTTTAAATACCAAGCAGCATAAACCTGCCAGGACTTTTGGTTTTTTAATTAAACTGTTTGGAATGAAATGGCCAGCAGAGAAACAGCTCCAAAATATCCCACCCAAATGCAATAATATTTAATCTGAAGGGAGCTGGAAAGCCCAAAATTGCTTTCTCCATGCTACAGAGTTGTGCTTTGCCAGGCCAGGCACATGGGACTGAGATATGGAATGCTCTGCACCCCACAGGGCTGCCCTGCTTTCTGAACTCAGTGCTGTGGCAGGGAAATTCCCACCTTCAACCGCCTCAGCTCTCCAGATCTCCTGCCTCTGGGCCCAGTCCAGAGTGGGCAAAGCAACCAGTGCCTAAGCAAGCAGTGAGAGGTTTCTTGATGTTTATTTGCATCGCTGGCTCTGTCTCACTGGGTGGTTTCCCATCTGTTTGGCCACGTACATGTTAATACCAGTGAAAACCAGAACTTGGCACATCCCACATCCTCCCAGGCCACCAGCCCCTGAAGTTTTCATTGTGCATAGAGTTACAGGCAAAATCTCAGCCAGAAGATGGAGGAAGGAATTCAGTCTTTGGGAAGAGGCATTTTCTACTTGGGAAATGCATGAGAGTTTTTAAGTTTTCTGGGATGTCTCAAGCCTCCTTCCTTAGTGAAAAAAATGCTTTTATGGGGAAACACCCCATCTCCCCAGCAGGCACAAGGCTGGATACCTGCTGTGTGGGGCGGTGATGCTCCCCTGTCCTCCCACACCTGGAAGCATCACCTGCAGGTCCTGTCATTCTCATGGGCAACACCTGTGGGCAGCAACTGCCTATGCTGCCAAAAAGCTGTTTTTGAGGCTGTGTTCCTGCCTGTGCTTCTTCTGCCTGCTCCTTTAATGCTCACACAAAGCCTCTTTGGCCTACATTTAAGAAGGCCCAGGAACTCCTGTGTTACCAGCAATACGAGTAGCACCCCTGTGCTAATAATACTGAGCAAGGGGGATTAAACCCATTTTGAGGATTTTCCACCCTAAGCAAAAAGTTTGCAGAAAAATAGTCTGAGATCCTTTATCTAAATCCATAATCCTGTTTTACCTGGTGGGTTTTTAGCTGCAGGTACCAACCTGGATCAGTCTGAATGATTTTTTGGACCCTGTGTTCTTCACTCTGTGCCATTTTTCTGTTCCCCTTGTCTTTGCATCTCTCTAAAGAAGACTTTTAATGGCAGATAAGGAAAGCTGTCAGCAGCCACCATGACTGGATCACCACTCCCATTCATGTTGGTAACCCCCAAGGAGGAGGAAGCATCCAGCATTGCTTCCAGACATTGCAGATGTGCCCTAAACTGCTGCAGTAGATGATGTAATGGTACAAGAAGATGGGGTGAGTACGGTTGGAAGTCAAAAACCTCCTGAACATTCCTCAGTTTTGCAGGGATTGCTCTGGCACAAATGCAAATGCTGCTAATGCCTCCTCCTTCTCCAGAGCTGACATTTCCTGAGCAGAGCTCTCTTCTTTGACCTCTCTCTGTAAATATTGACATTGCATTCACAAGGATAATAGATTTCTGTCTACTCCTACTGCAGCTGAATGTCTCCACTGGGACTGTTACTACTTCTTATGGCTGGAAACGCACCTGCACCAGCTGTGAGGCTCAGCATAGTCCCCCTGCCAGCCCTAATCCTCCAGGCTCTTAACAGACCCTCACTACCTCACCACCACAAAGCCCCGATTCATCTTGAGACTGTGGGGAAGGAATATTCTCCTGACCCTTTATTTTTATTGGGTAAAGAGAAAAACCCCATGAATCTGACTACCTTCCTCCTAAATCACTTCCTCTATCTAAAGAACATGATCTTAGGGCAGGCATCCAGCATGAAAAATGACTTGCCTATCACACATGACCCACACAGCCCCCCAGAATAATCCTACAGTGATGCCTGAGCCTCCCAAAGGAGGAGTATTCTCAGGTTTTTGCTTTCCAGTAACAATCCAGCTATTTCTCCCCAAAATGAGATCATTCCTCATCCCCATCACCCAGGGATGAGCCTCAGCACTTGCTCTAATGCTTTGCCTCTGCAAAACTTCACTGCAAAGCATTGTTTTGCTCTTTCTGCTCAGCATGGTCTCTCTTGCCATGCCAAAGGCCTCCTTTAAAAGCAAAATGGTTTGTTGAAACCTAAAAGCAGCATTCTAAGTCTCTGCTTTCCACAATATGAACATTTGGCAGGCTCTTGGAGGGCCTGCTTGAGGCAGGGCTTCAGGGAGGCAGTGCTGACCAGCATGCAAGCACAGAGGTCTGCTTGAAAAAGAGTCCTCAGGAGCTGTTTTTGCACAAACACCTGCTTTTCCCAGTGGCCTTCGCCCCTTTGCTGTCATATTCAGACCTTTGTTTTCCCCCCTCTCTCCCTAAATGCGTGCTGTTTTGACCCATTGCCTTGCAGAGGGTCAGCACGACACCCTCAGTAGAGGTTTGGTGTTCAACACAAACGTGGCCATATGAGCAGGGCAATTTCCCCCCGGCTTTCCCTTGCTCCATGCTCCCGTGTGGAGGCGGCGTGTTATGGATGTGCCAAAAGCATCCTTCCCTTGTTGCCAGCTCTGGCTCCATACACAGGAATAAACATCCCCCCTTTTTTTTTAGACATCTGGCATGCACTGAGCAGGAAAAATATGGCAAGCTGGAATTTCCTTCGCTGGGAGAAGCGCACACTGTTGTTTGGGCCAAACCTAAAGTTTTTCACTTACAATTTTTGCATATGAATGGGAATTCAGGCTTGGTCCCTGGAGGGACCATCATTATATGCATTAACAGACAGCTGGGCTTTAGAAAAAGGGGGAAAGCAGAAAAAAAATAGATGTTTATTCTGTACTTAGGCAAATTCATATGAGGAGAATCATCTCCCATTCTCGATGCAGCACACTTTACTCTCTATAGACTCTGAATACATTCACTCATCAAGGGATATTGAGTAGCTGCTTATTAGCACAAGTTCAGTTCCCTTTCTGCATCCCTCAGACACACACACACACAAATACAAGTCCTCAGTGTGGCCCATCTGGAGTGATTCTGTAGCTTTCTATTGTCTGGGGGAAGCACAAGATAATATTTCTACAGCATTAAATTTGGTTTGATAAAGGCTTTTACATTTTTTAGTTTTTATTACACATATATTTTATATATTTAAAAAAAATATTGTCATATATTTTTATAACCTCCCTTCATGACGTCCTGTCTCAAAGATGGGAAATTTGCACTGTCCTGTGGTAAACCTTCTGGTGAGTGTAAAAGGGCTTTGCTAAGAGTCAGATTCTAATGAAGGTAATTCCAATCAAATCAAATCACAGGACTGAGGAAACAAAAATTCCCCCATTCTTTCATTCGACTCCCGATTTATCAGCTCCTACAAAGTCACCACTTCATTGCTGAGACATTTCTGAGGTGTAAAAAATAACCTGGAGCACGGTGACCATTGTTTTCATCTCTCTTTTAGACAAAAAGATCTCTCCTCCCCTTGAATAGGTGAATAATATTGAAAAAAGAGCTTACACTGAGATAACAGTACCATCTTTGGGGACCAGATGCCCATACAATGCTGTCACTGATGGAGGCATTTCACCTTACTGTGCCTTTTCCCTTTTTTGCCTGTTTTTGTTTGTCTGTTTGCTTTTTTCTTTTTTTCTTAGCTCATGGGGAGCCCAATGTGGTTGCATAGATAGAACCACAACTGCTTACTTCCCTTCCCAAGCTGTACTCAGGCTTTCCAAATTTACAGGGATCACCGGGATACTTATCTGGCTTTTTAAAGTCTTATTTTTACACCCAAGCCTGCTTCCAGTGATCAGGTTTTATCTGTTTTGATTTTTTTTGCCCTCTTTTCAGCAGTATTGGGATGTGACTGTCCTCAGACCGGCTTGCAAAAGCCTGGGGTGTTTAAATCCCCTCTGTCGCAAAGAAATAAAATAACATCACTTTGAAATAAGCTGAGTTTTCCAAGGGAAAGGTCTGGCTTTAAAGAACTAGGATGTGGTGCCAAGAGGTCTTGCAGTATCCCTGGCTGGTACCTGGGGGTCTCAGCCACTCATTACAGGAATGCTTCTGCTCCTGAAGAAGCTGAGCTGCTTATCAGTTACAGCCATGAGGATCTCTGGAGCGTGGAAGATGAACTAGCAGGAGGCAGGGCTCTTTTCTGCCCTCCTGCCCTCTGCAGCCCAAGTCTGGATCTAAATGCGCTCTCTTGCCATAATTTATTTCTCCATTAAATTTCTGACCAGGGCCCTGGCTTTGCAGCTATTGATGTCAGCCTTTTGTCTTTCTGATTAGGCTAACAGCAGCACTTGAATGCTAATTGCCTTCCCTGATGAAGCAATCACACAAATTCGGGGTTCTAGGGAGGGATAGACAGTACACCATGGCTTTGACCCTGCCTGCAGGGGAGGGTAATGCAGGGCCCAAGGATTCAAAGTCTCTTTGGCTGCTGCATAAAATGGGAGTCAATGAAGCACAGCTCGCAGGGATGGGAGAGGCATGAAGCTTTTGCAGGACCGATTTCTGTGCCCTGAAGCAACTATTCATGTTGATTTGGGACACTGTATCTCTAGCACTCCCCTCCCGAGGGACAGCCCAACTTTGCCTCTGCCAGAGCCAACAACCTTTCCCTACACAGAATATTTACAATTATTTTATTTGTTCATTTTATTTGATTGTTTTCTCTGGGATATGTGTAGTTGTTGCTACAAAAAGATTTTGGCTGTACAGCCGTATTCTCCAAACCCTGGGTTTCAGAGGGATGAAGGGACCATTCATACTTCCCTTTCCCCTTCTTGGCCAAGGAAAGGACTCACATGGGCATGTTCAAGACCTAAAGCCACCCAAACCCAGGTTTTAGCAGCTGCTGAGCAAGCCAGTCCCTGTGTAGGGCTCAGCTGCTCACAAACTCTGGCAGTGAAACCCTGGTTTTCCACTCCAAAATACTAAAACCCCCCAAAAGGGCCATTGTTTCCAAGGCAAATAAACATACTCTTTTCCCATCTGGGCACCAAGGATTGACCTTTAGGTCTGTGAGTGACTTTCAAGCCCAAAGCAATGGCCAAGCCAGCATGAAAGCCATGCCTGTGGCTCCCTTCCATCTAATGTCTCCTCATTTCTTGCCAAATGCGCATTTCCAGCCACTTTACCCAGTCCATTCAATCTGCCCTTCCCTGCTTTGATGGCTGGTGACTGCCCAGTGGGATGGAACATGGGATTTTAGCACCAGTGAGAACACCCATCCCTTCTGCAGCCACCCTAGCACTGCCTCTCTCCTCTCCTGGCCGGGTCATTAATTCATCCTGGGACAGGAACACTCAAAGAAGGCCAAATCCTTCCCAGTGCCACACCTTGATGATCTCCATCTATCCCCCCTGCCTGGCTGAAAACACTCTTTTCAGCCCAATCCAGTCTCCCTCCTGGACTATTTGCTGCCATTCACCATTTATTAGCCATGCCTTAATTCTTGTCTGAATTAGAGATGATGACCCAGTGCTTCTGCATTTGGTTGTTCATATAGCCATGCATCTCTAAATATATTTCTCCATACATACATATATGCCTCCTTCTCTCTCCTCCTCCAATAACTGGGTCCAACCATGGATCTTACGCTGCTCCCTTTCTTGTTTTTTTCTTTTTTAAAATAAACATATAATTTCCCTACCTACCTTCCTTTTTTTTCTCCCAGTGAAATATTTTTACCTTGCATGCCCTTTTTCTCAGCGGCTCCACACACCGTATTTCTTGAGGAGTGAATGATTAAATTTTAGAGCCTGGAGTTTCATGTTTAAATGTCAAGCTTGAAACACAGACCTCAGAAGAGAAATCCATAGGATTTCTATTTTCTTGTAATAAATATGGTCTTTACTGGGAGCAAACCAAGAAAACGGCAGGCAGCCTATCTCACAGTTTTTCTGCTTTCTTTCTTTTTTCAGCTTGGAAGATTTTTCTTATGGTTTGTAGTTAAAAAAATAAGCTTTGAGAGAAATAAGTCGTCTTCACCAGCACAAATGCATCCTCTGTCTTTTTAAGGGGGAGCTTGAAGAGTTCTGGGGTCAAAAAAACCTGGTTAGACCTGTTAATGGGTTATGAAAGCAGCATACTAGTGTAAGAAAGCATCTCCTTTTCTTACACTCAATTTGCTGAATATTACTGATGCTACGGGTAACTGAGTTGACCCCAGCTAGAGGTGAGGAAATGAAAGGGTAAGAAAATCACTGACACCAGTGCCTCGTTCTCCTCCATGGCTGCCTCAGGACTTTCTGGGAGGAAAATAATGAGCCCTATGTTAATGGGTTGTCAAAGGTCACTATTGGGGCCTGCAGCCACCAATATCCAGCGGCTCCCAAAGGAATTGCACCAGATGGTCCCACTGGCAGTCATATTATAGAGACAATGGGTGTGTTCAGTGAGCATCACACACTTCACACCTGTTTCACCAAGGCTTTTTTCCCCTGGAAACCCTATAGCATGCAATAACTCCAAACACATCCTGGTCTGCTATCATGGCTGCAAAACGAGCAAAGCTTTTTGCTGGCCACCATGCTGCTCTGGCTCCCATTTCCTACCCAATCTCAGCCTGGGATTGTTTTGATACCTGTCTTCATGTACATGACATTTAAGCTCTGTCAGCAGATGCATTATTAAAATTGCACACTTGGAAGCACACATGCACCTGCTGAGGGAACTGCAGCAGGGAACACAGCATTTTCAGCACTCAGCCCTGCACTGAGTTTTCCAGTGGTATCCTCTTTTTCCAGCGTTACCTCACTCTGAGCTGTTTCTGTGCCCCAGTGTCATTCACGTCCTACACTGACCTGTCTGCTCCTGCCATAGTTTGTCCTGGCATCTCCGTAAGTCCCACACCACATCCCAGGCATTGCAGATAAGGTGGTTTCTCTCCTGCCACCCACTCATTTTACAAAGCAGAACAACGTGTGCCCTTCTCCAGTCTTCGATGTCCATGTCCCTCCATATGTCGGCAAAGATGAATTGTTCTGGGGTGAGGTTGTGCTGTTTTGGCTGCTTCTTAATGCACCTGAGGGTGACTTTGAGCAGGCCTTGTTGACTTGAATAAATTTATCTCATTCTTTCATCTCTTCTTCTGCTTGCTGGTCTCCCTTTTTTTTTAATTTTTTTTTTTGGTGGAAGTATCCAGTCACAGTTTATGCATTGCATGCTATTTATGCAGTTCAGCCCATGAAAAATACATGAAGAGTCCCTCGCTCTTTCTCCCCACAGCTTCATAAATCTTGCATTGCTTTCTGCATGGCAGCTTGGCTTCATGGGGTGATGGGGAGCAGCCTCCCCGCTGCTCCTGCCCTGGGGCCACAGCATCCTCTGGGGATTCTGGCATTACAGGCTTGAACCCTTCCAGGTTGGCAGAGGAGGGGAGAGGTTCAGAGTCCCCTCAACCCCATTCTTATATTATTGGATAGGAAAACTTACCAAGTTACTGTTTAGCTGCCATGCAGTGTCTCCAGCACAGCTGTCATCTTGCCTTGCACTTCGTTTCAGTTTTACTGAAAACAAGAGTGATGCAGAGAATATTACCCTGAGCACAGCTTATTAAGCATTCACAAGAGCTGGTGTTTGCGACTTGAGATGCAGCTGCACATTTATTCAGGGACCAGACAGAGGCTGTGCAGAAGAACCACCCAAAAAACAAGTCAGGCCTATGCTTAAGGACCCACTTTGAAGGTAAAGAACTTTACCTTTCTATGCAGGTAAATTTCCTAGCTGGTGCCCACAAAGTGCAAGTGCCTTTTCTCACTCTGAGCCCAGCAGAGGAAAATAATAGGCAAACACTGATGTGAGATTTGTTTAAGAGCTGGTCCCAAGCCAATCTGAGCACAAAAGCTCATGGAAATTGCCTAATTCCTTAGTTCTCACTTAAGATGGAACATTGCGGAAGGAGTTTGCAGCCAGCTCTGATTTTTAATGGAAGTTTCATCATGTTTTTATTTTCCCCTTTGCAGGCTCTCTGCCTCCATGAAGCTATCAAGGATGGGCAAATGAACAGCTCTTCCCTCTGTCCTCAGAGCCCCTCTGATTCCTTACAGCGTCTGCTGCCATTATGGTCCAGCAGCAGACAACCTCAAGCTGAACAAGAAAACACTGAGTGAGGACTGGCACGTCAATCCAGATTTCCAAGCTGCTGACAACCTCAATTTGCTAACCCAATTGACCTTGTGCTCCTTTTAATATATAAGGCAGCATTCCCCTGCTGTCCCAGCCTATTATGCCTTTCCTGGCCACGGTGTGAGTGTACCACTACACATCATCTGCCACAGCCTCCTGTCATGTCAGGAGAAGCAGTATCCCTACCTGCACCTCTTCCCTCTGTCCTCTAGAAGTGGACAAGAAGATGGTGGCTGCCCATCACCACCTCCATTAAGACCATTCCCAGGTCAGTCATGTCCCCCTTGGCCTTTCCCACCTATGGCTTTTTTCACCTCTCTTCAAGGCTGGTCCATGCCCCTCTGCAGCATGTGGTTGCCCCCAAATCCATGGAGCAGGGGATGTAGTGGTGGGTGCTCCAGCTGGTCGTGGGTTTGCTGGGTTCCCTCCCAAAAAAATTCAGAAAAAATCACATCTTGGGAGGAAAAAAAAATCACAAAAAGAAAAGGTATTTCTGAGGGATATGTGGTGAGGGACTGATGTGGAGCTTGGTTGGTTTGGCAGGCCCTAGGCCCCATAAACTAGATTAAAAAAGCATTTTTTCCCCCAAAACAGAGAAAAGTGGGAACAGCCTGTAACAAGGCCAGATGTATTCATGTGAGTCTATATGTCTCACTCATCCCAAAGGCCTCTCTTTCCCTCAGGGACCACAAGAGTAGCACCAAATCTGCATTTAGGAGAGTAAAAATTACAGAGAATTTATTTCCTTTCCAAGAGGGGAAATCCTGATGCTTTGTGGAAAGTCAAGGGGTCAAGTGTATGTGTGATCCACAACTGGATGTTGCTGTTAGTCAAAGGTTTTTATTTTTATGAAAAAATAGAAAATTTCGTATCTTACACTACAAAAAAAACCATGTACAGACACAAAATGCACAGAGAGCATCCAAAGAGAGGCAAAGGGGAGGAATAAATACAGCAATGCTACAGTCTCCTATGAGTTAGAACACTGATGCAAGGAGCTGAGACAGATGCTGCAGCTCTGGCAGTGCTGGATGCACCAGCTCCTGCTCTAAGGAATTACAATAAAGGATTGACAACTAAGTATTAATCTTAAGACTGCTACTGATGTATTTTATATCTGCCTTAACATCTAATTTCAAGTCCACAGCAGTCCAAGGAGTCACAATTTCTTGAGCACTGGGACTTTCTACATTATATTCAACACTGAATAGACAAAAAAAAAAAAAATTGACCTTCACTTTTTTATTCTTTTCACTATTAACATATAGGAGGAATAAATAAAATTTTAAACTGTTTTTTTCCCTTTTATATCACTCTTCCTTTTTAATGCTCAAGTAGTTTTTCCAAGTGGCAGCTACACAATGAAAGGGCATCAGTCTACACAAGCCATTCTTGGGGACACTTCCTTCTCCCAGGTGAAAAATGAAAATACTGTATTAAAATGAAAAACTGTATTTAAAAAAGCCTTTCCAACTTTTGGATCCTTTGAAATACCTCCCTCTCAATTATCAGCAAAATATACTGGAAAAATCAGAATCTGTTGGCTCAGCTGCAGCTGTAGCAAGCTGGAAAAGCAAAGTGCTTGGACTTACCATGGGCAGAAAATCCACCTACAGCCCTTTCCAAGAACATAACCAGCCAAATGTTGCTGTCATCTTGTTCTGCTGCACCCCAACACATATATTTATGCCCAACACACAAAGTTCTTGCAGTTCTTGGACGGGAACTGAAAACCTCCATTGTCTCTGTAATTTGCTCATGGACATAGAAGCTGTAACCTTTGGACCCTACACATTAAAACAACATTTTATTTTTAGCCCAGAGAAAAAGTCTATTAATACAAAGGTCTGTAGCAAGAACAGCTCTTGAAATAAATAGAAAAGATTATTTATTTATTTATTGGAGGAACCGAGAAGAGGTGCCCTATTTACAAATGCAGTCTGGCTTAAGAACAGTTTTATTTTCCACTGGTTCATCATTTTGAATGTTACTCCAGCATCTGGTAGGTATCCCAGCAATACAAATGATGAAAAGGGGATTTTGCTTTTAAGAGCCCAGAAAAAAAAAAAAAAAGACTGAGTTCAACTCCTCCCACAGAACCAACAAGAAAGGAATGAGTGGAGATGACGGGCAGAAAGTGCTACATATTTGCTAATAGCATCTCAGTGCCATCAGTGGATGCAGGCAAACAAACTATTCCTCCCAATGAAACGAGTTGCTTCTGTCTTCCTAGATGCTATTTTCCCAAGCATTGTCGACAGGGAGGCACAAATAATCTGAAGACTGTTCTGCAGACAGACCTAATAATCTTATTTATTATATGACAAATCTCTTTTCTGTGCCAGAATTGTTGTCTTGATACCCTCTTCCTCTTTTGTGGTCTGGTGGCTGCCAAAATGAAACAATGGGATGAGAAATGACACTATCAAAATTTGTTAGACCTCGCTGTGGCTCTTTTCCCTCCTATTTCTCCTGATTCCTCAGGAACTCAGCAGTCGCTTGCAGAGGCAGAAGGGGCCACTTCATAACACGCAAATATTGCCTGAAGAAGCCCTGCTGTAAGCAAACAAAGTCCTGCTGCTAAGGACAAAACCACTCAGCCTCTTCTCCTAGATGCTTCCCTTCTTAAAAAAAAAACAACAAACTATTCTGCATATGAAATCTCATCCATAGGCTGGGGGAAATGAAAGAAAGTCTTTGAAACAGCTTCAGGTACCTTCCAACACCTGTTTCTGCAAGACATGGAGGACACAGGCCTCCTTTAGGCTATTTGAGCTCTTTGGGCCTGGCTCTGCAGTACTGGGGATGAAGGGATATATAGCAACTCCATATATTGATGTTATTGCTAAGGAAGGACGCCACAAGATGCTATCCAAACTCCAAGGAAGCAATACATTTACAGAAACAACAAACCATTGCAATCCACTGAGCTTCTCAAAGTCTTCACAAAATAAAAGCCCAACATATGAATACCAAATTAACTGTGCTGTTTAATCCTATCTACAATAAAAAGAGGAGGACAACCCCAAAATATTTCTTGGTGTGGTTCCCAGGGGATTTGGCTTCCCTCAGGTCCCTCTGAAAATACCAGCCACAGGCTTTAATGGATACACTGAACCCCAGCTACAACCAAGTCCTGATCCGAGCTGGGCTAGCCCCAGACAAATGGCAGCTCCTTGCCCTCAGGATGCCATCGCTGTGACCATGTTGGGCTACTCTGCTCTTCTCTCCCCTCTGTGCCAAGTGGCCAGGTCCATAACAAACCTAGAATGCTGAGAGACAGCTTGGGACAGTACAGTTCCAAAAATAATCCCACTCTCACCACTGTGGGAGAAATACTACAAAATCTCCACACTGGATGGCCACAGGCTCATTTCCACATTTCTGTGTCTCAGGACTTATCCCACACCATCAGAAAAGGAACAACAAAATTCCTGCCTTCCAGCTAAATCCACCTTGTGCTTTCTCTTCTGGGCTCCGGAAACAGAGGCGATGGCTGCACTGGGTGATGGCTACTGGGCTAAAGCACCTGTGCAGAGGTAATCCCATGCTGTCTTTGGCCAGGACACAGAAAAACTGATGACACGTTGTTGCTGGAGGCCATCAAGAACCAGATGTTTTACTTCTCTTCTTCTGGATGTCCTCAACCCATGGTGTAAAGGAAGAGGGGGGCAACATCTTTTATTTAAGCAATCTCCTTCTACCTCATATACATAATCCTGAAGGCTTTACGTGTTCATCAAACTAAACTGCAGCAAAAATTCAAAGCATAGGGGTAACACAAAAGGGAGACTGAGAAAAAGAGGGAGGAAAGAAGGAACAAACCAAGGAAAGAGCCCAAATCTTGTACCTGATGCGTAGCAAACTGTACAGTATATACATCTTCATCATGTATTATCCTCCCCAAACCGCAAATAAAAAGAACTTGGTAACACAGAAGGAGGAAAACAAAATATACACCCTGTATTGTATTTGCCATGGAGCAAGCGACATGTTTATATGCTAGTCTCTATAACTTAATGCTGTGTAACAGCATCTTTTTTCTTTTCTGTAAATTTACAAAACAAAATATCTATCGAGAAATAATCTAATCATATTGCTCTTCAATACACTTCTGTAGACAAGTAAGACTTGAAGTTATACTTCAGCAGACTGCAGCTATTGGGGAGTCCATGAATGGCCACAAAAATCCTCCATTCAAGTCAGTCCTTGGAAGCATTACCGTGTGCTGCTGTAATTCAGTACATAAAGGTGCTATATATAGATGTACCTCCCATGTACAGACAACACGTGGTGGAAGGCTTGTCATCACCGCTGAAGTTTAAGAGACTGGTTAACCTCATGTACAGCAGATTCGTTTCCACGTTCCATGCATCTTACATTGACTTCATGAAAATGAGGACACAAATAGGAAGAAAAGCAAAACTTTAGTCAAACACTGCTTTAGAAATGCTGCAGCAGAGGCCAATGTCCTTCAGTTATAGAAACCACCGAATTTCCCTTTTTATCTTTTGTTTTTTTTTTTAGTCAAAATAAATCTCAGGGCTAGAGTACAAAGTGCAGGACCGACCCACTTGAGGAAGCAACTTTAAAAACCGTGTTACAACGGCACCATCCCATTCACCAACTGGACCTTCATCTCTTGAAGGCTGTTCATTATCTTCTTCTGGTGACCAACAAGTGTCACTCCCAGACGTCTCAAATCCCTGTGGGAGAAAGCAGACGTTGGTTCCATGGACCTCTTAGGCACACGTCGCCGCGCACACCACGCGCCGCATGCGCTGCTGCTGCTGCTGCTGCCAGTGCCTACCCATTATCACTGGCAGCTCCCAGAGCCAAGTTTAGTTGGCAGGTTTAATTTTCCCCATTTGAAAATTTTTTTCTTTTTTTTTTTTTTTTTTTATGGCTGACAGCGTCTCTGAGAGGTGATGTGATTTGAATGAGATCACCTCGCTGGCCAAGGAGAAAGGCCAGACAGTGAAGTGTCAGCATCATCTTTGGCCAAGGATTCTGCTAGGCGTGGAAAGTCCTATTTCCAAGAGAAAAGCCACGTAAGAAAGCCCATGTTGCTGTTTCCTCTTCTCATGGGAGAGGCTGGTATTTGATCTTGGATATAAGCAGTGAGGAATGAGGTCAATCCGTGCTTTCCTCCTCTTCAGATGAGGGAAAGCCAAAGAAACACAAATGGCAAAAGCCTCGAGCACGGCCACCATCCTGATGACTCCTTAAAGTCAACAAGAATTAGCAAAGCAGCTCCCCTTTGGGTCTTTGCAAATCTTCCCATAAACCCACATTTGGTTTTGTTCTGGGGAGGTGAATTCTAGAAGCCAAGGGCATTTGTGTTGATTCTGCCTACTGAGCTACAGGAAAGCTGTAAAATAAGACAGTTGTTAGGAAAGATTGTTTGGAGGAAAGATTGTTGGTCATCAACTTCACCCTACAAAATTCGGGTGTATAGATGAAGATAATCACTTTCATGTGATTCACGTGAATGGCATAAAAGAGGCACCTCCAGGGTGCAATTTATCCCATCCAAAGACAGGAGTGGGACAAATCATCCCCTGGAGACATCACAGCAGGACGTTGGGTTATCAGATTCAATGACACCTCTAAAGCCAGGTAAGGTCATCAGTTATGGCAGTGTAACTGTAGAAGTTTCTTACTGGGTAGAAAAGCGTTAACAAAGAAATTGTAGGAATAAAAGCTCAGCAGAAACATCAAGACAGTTGCATGTATGTTTCCAGCACAAGACACAGAAGCTGTTAGAGAAGCAGGCTGACTAGAAGAGACGTGGTGTTTTGTCTGAAGACTTCCACTAGAAAATTATCAGTCCCTCACTTTCTACCTCCAGACTGGCATGAATTAAGGATGTTTCTAAGTTGTGCCTTACAGTCCTGCCGATACACTTATGAATCCCCAAGCTGCTGACACCCCATGTGCAAGTCTTTTAGGAGAAAGTTCTCCACCAAAAGCCACTGAGATGTGACCTTGAACACGCAGCTGCTTTTCTAGAAACCATGCTGCTGCATTCATGCAAAGGCTGGGAATCCCCAGCAACACCTGGGAGCCCAACCATCACCTGAGACATAATTACAAACCTGGCCTACAGTTCACAGCAGGGCCGTGTGCTGGACTGCAGGTGAGCATGTGCAAGGAACACCAAAACATTGTCACATGAGCTACCCATGGAGGTGTGCCTCTCTCAGCAGCTTCACATTCTGGACAGAAGCTCCTGTGCAAGTACAACCAACCATCCATGTCCACAAATTACACAGACGAATGCTGCTTTGAATAAAAAGCAGTCTTGAGTGAAGGCTAATACATTAACACAAACTAGCTGAAGCTAAAAGCTAGATCTGTACTTCTCCAAGGACTGTCACGTTTTCTGCCTTTTGATTTGGAAAATACCAAGTTTCTTGCCTCGGGCTAACCACATAATTTCATGATTGTACCCTTTTTCAGCAATGCTTCTTGATGATGCAAAGGGAAATCATAACATAAGGGGCACAGAGCAAAGGAGGTCAATGAGACACCGGCAGTGCTCCTTACCTGGCAGAGAAAAGGCTGCAGCACCTGCAAAAGGTGTCAACCTTCTCAGGGGGACATGCTTTCATTTCTGCCTCCACTGAATTGTGAAACTAGTTCAGCAAACCATCTTAATAATGAAGGAAAATGAAGTAATGCTATTGTTACATGCAATTTATTTTATGTACACAGCACAGTTGGAAGTTCACACCAGAGATCAAAAAAAAAAGACAAACCAAAAACAAACCAACCCCCAAAACCAACACAGTATAGGGCCTGATTTTTAAAAGAGACAACATCCATCTTCCCCCCTGCTGAGTCCCGCTCTGCTGGCACTTTTTGAAAAAACAGCTTTTTTTTTTTTTTTTTCCAGGTATCTAAAGTGCAAGCTGAGCTCTTTTGAAAATCCAGTACCACGTATTTCACAGATGTATAATTTCTGACACTCTTGCATGTTGTGCCAGAAAAAAACAGCCTGAAACTCGGAGGAATGCATGCACGTCTTGGCCTTTCACACACATCCCCATCAGCCCCATAAACCCCCCATGCAGTTCACTACACAGCCTTTTTTTCCCTCACATAGTATCTCCTTAATATCCTTGAGTGTCTCATTGATTTACAAGAAAGAAGAAAAAAGAGTTTCTGCTTTCAATACATTAACTGCTCACCAGGGGATCCAATTTTTTTTTTTTTT
This sequence comes from Phainopepla nitens, assembly GCA_013400175.1. Classification (NCBI taxonomy): domain Eukaryota; kingdom Metazoa; phylum Chordata; class Aves; order Passeriformes; family Bombycillidae; genus Phainopepla; species Phainopepla nitens. The sequence goes on from VXBQ01009689.1 coordinate 435,589, forward strand.
TGTATATCAAATCCTCTCAAATGTGAAGCCACCAGCCAAAAGCATGGGGGACTCCTCAGAGAGAGGAAAAACACTACTGTGAGGTCTTTAGGTCTTTCACCTCAGTAAAGATGAACCAGAAGACACAGCTGCTGAACCAGATGCTCACCAAGTACACAAACCAGCAGCTTTATTCAAAAGCCACCTTGCACACAGCAAAGACAACAACAAAACTTTCTAAAAACTGCCTAGAGAATGGAGGAGCTTTAATTCCGATGTTTCAAGCATTACTTACAAGCACCTTGCATGCTCCCTTGCATCCAGTGCTGAAGGACTTAAAGCAGTGTAAGGCAGAAGACAATTTTGAACAGAATTGGGTGCACAAACCAGCTGGTTTGGAGACAAAAAAATCCCAACAACTTCTGTGCCAAAGGGCTGCAAAAATAACTGCCTTTAAGCTTCAGTCCAGAGCTGCCCGGCTCATGTTACTGCAGCCAAGTGGAAATTTCACTGGGCTCAGCTCTGCAGAGGAGATATGTGCAGACATCCACTGGGGCTTTACAATAAAAATGTGCATTCCCTGCAGGAAAAGGCACAGCTGAGATCTGTGGGCAAACAGCACCTGTGATCAGGAGCCAGGCTGCTCCTTGTTGTGGAAGTGACCTGACCCCTGGTGTTGGGTTTTGTGTGTGCTCCTCTGCAGTGGAGATCCATGCGCCCATGTGCTGGGTGGTCTCTCCTTCAAAATACTTAGCCTCCCCAGCCATGATATAACTTTTATTCTTATTTTAGGGAGGAAGTTTATCTTTTCACTTCTTTCATTCATGTAGGGCTGGAAATGAAAGCAGGCAGGAATTTGAATCACTTGTCAACAAGGTATTAAAAGGCTTACCTAAGCTGACCAAAAAGCCAAGGAAATAAAGGGGAAAATTGGCATCAGCTCATCCCAAGCAGCCTGTACACAGCTGCGTGCAAGCTGCTCTCTTTCCACTGCCTTGCACGGAAACCCAGCTGCAACATGCCAGTGACAACACGGTCTCCCCTTCCCTGCGATAGCCTCCGTTTGCAAGGGTTGAATTCACAGTCTCCATATTGTAAGAAATAGATTTAAAACATTTTATTTACAAATAGAACTACTTATACACCACGGACCAGTTTGCTAAACACAGTGTAGACTAGGACTGGATTGCCACATAAAATACAACCCCCTCACCAGCCGGTTTAGTCATGCAAGCAAAAGGGCCACAGTCCTGCAAGATTTCCGTGGTCAGCAGCTGTCAGCCTACCACAGGTATTTTGTATTTCATCTCCCCTCCAGGGCAAATCTCACCACTCTTCTGCACGTGGTGTAACTACAGTTGCCCATGCAGACTGGGACTACTCATGGAGTTAGTTAGTTGTCAGTTTGAATGAGGGGAAACAAGAAGAACCTCAAAGACCTTCAGACGATGCTAAAGAGAGAGGAATCCACTTGCTAGGGACATTTACATGAAATGAGGACTTAAAATTTTTATTTTAAGAGTTCATCTGCTCTTACTGATAATTCCCATTCTACTTGATTACAAGATGAGAATTTCTTCAGGAGCAGACACAGCATCACAATCCCAGGACTGAGATTTCAGGTTAAGAATAAGCATCTAGAGCAGGTGAACTCTTAAATGTTCTTCATCCAGTATAACTTTTAATAAATAATTTATTTTATTTTAGAAGAAAAATATATACAATGCAAAGCAACACAACACATATTATTACAAATATTCAGAGCTCTTCATCTAATAACAAACAACAGGGTGTCCTGAGATTCAGTGAGTACAGATCTTTCAAAAGGTGAAAATATGTAGTCCACATGGTTAGTAATTGGTCCAGTCAAGGGTCAGACTGAAACTCATGTCATGGATCTATCTATTCTTGAGTATTGTCCTGGTAAAGTTATTCTTGCAGTGGATTGAAAGAGCTCCAGACACACTCAAAGTCACTAGGTGGTCCACAAGTTTAAAGAGCAGGTCTGGTCCACTGGAAAGGTTCCCTTCAAGTCTGATATCCAGTTGGAAAGAGAGGGTGGAGGGTGAGGCTCCACTTTTCACAAGGTGATTCATCCCTTTGCAAGAATTAGAGCTAAATGTAGAAATCACTCTTTGTTTGAACACATACATTTTCAGGTCTTTGCTTAAGCAGGCAGAGCTTAGGACTTGGGGTGATATTAATCGATCTTAGATTTTTAATATTTTGCTTTCAGAAATTTGTCACTAATACTACTCTTTTCTGGAATAAATGCATCAAGCCATCAGTTTGAAAGAATCAGAATGGTAATCAGGATTTTGCTTTTCATGCCAGGGGAGGGAGGTTTAAAGAAAAAAAAAAAAAGCTGAACATCATCTCAACCAGGTCCTGTAAAGAAGCCACAAGCTGGGCACCAACAATTACCAGTCCTGTCAGTGTTATGGCAAACTCCTCCTACAGCACTAGTAGGTTCTTTTCAGTAGATTTTTAGAAATTCTTTACATTTATCATGTGTTTTTTCCCTGCTTTTTCTAGCAGCAGTTGTCCACCTAATTCCCACATCTGTCTCTTGCACGGTTTGAATTTGGTGAAGATCATTTTCGATGGTGTTTGAAGGCAACCTCTTAACTTGTAAAGATTGTTTTACTGATGTCATTTGGGGAAAGCAAGCTACTTTAAGATGTTCATCTTTTCACCCGATCCCCCCAAGTCCCAGCTCTGGAAAATACAGAACAGTTGCTTCTATTAAAAATGACAAGGAACATATAACCTGAATTCTCTTTTGTAGAGTACAAAATGTTTTGTTGTGGTTCCCTTTTACAGGGAGAAAAAATTAAAACCTCCAGAAAACAAACTCCTCTCAGTATATCAACCTTAAAAGAACTTTGCTTGTTCTGGTGTTTATGTTCTGGAGAACCCATGAGAGTCTCAGTTGAGCCCACCAGGAGCCATTTTTCTCCCTTATTTTTTAAGGGCAATCTGCCAGTTTACATCAGCCTGAGTTCAGGACTTCAATACATGACACATTTCCTCTTAAGCTGCTCTTATGGTTTCTCTTTTTTCAACAGCTGAGAATCTGCTGGTTTTTCTTTTTTTACTGTTTCTGAGAGGGAAGAGAGAAGTTTTGATTTGGATGGCTATTTGGCCTTTTGATTAATCTTCCACAGGTTTTCCAGAAAGAGACCTGAGTGGGGTCAAACCCTCTTGCCAAGCCACCTTTGCAATGCAAAGGTGTTTGGGCTGACAGAGAAGAACCAAGCAGGCATCTCTCCAAGAATCTGTCTACAGGCAGCTGGGGTGGGGAGGGGGAATTTATTTGCTGACATGGATAACTAGCTGGAATAGGTTTCAACCGTTTTCTCAGCTTCAACTGAAATGGAAGATGGATCCATGAAATGCCTCCGTCCAGTTTCAAAAAAACCGAAAACAACCAGAAGCTCCCCCAGGCTGCCAGGCATCAGCTCCTTTGCACTGCTCTGCTATTCTAAAAGCACAGAAGAAAGCTGAAGCTGAGCAGCTCAGACATATTGTCTCCACTGGGACCACTAGGATGACATTTGTGCCACAGAGGACATCCTGGGACCTGGTGTGGGGGCATTCAAGGAGGTTTGCAGCTGGTGAGAGTCAGAGCATCTCTGGCAACTATAATCTTATTTAAAGACTTTCAAACCAACTTGCCTTTTTAGGCTAGAGCTGTGCAGGTAATGGGTTTCTTGGTTCATTGCCAATCAGAAAAACCATTTTAAAGCACTTTTTGCATTGCCTGAAAAGATTTTGGGGGACATTTTTGAAATTTCTGGAGTACCAAAGAGTAAATGTAGGGAAATAGTTAAATTTCAAAGTCAAATTAAGGATCTTATTTCATAATCTGAAATGTTGCACTTTAGGAATTTGGAGGTTAGGAATACTTTTGTCAACAGCATGGGATGCTATGATGGGACAGTAAGATTGTTTAAAGTTATACAAGTAAGTTAACTTCTAATTTGCTGTTGAAAACACCCCCTAATATGGATTTCAAGTCAACATTTTCTGTGACCCAAACAAAATGTATTTTACTTCTCAGCATTTCGTGTACAGCTATTGAAACTGCGGAAAATTCTAAAGAGGAACAAGCTAGAAGCCAAATTTTCTTCTTTGATGTGACTAATTAAACCAAACAGCAATAAATCTGTGATGGATTTTAGACAACCCGCATTTTCTACCAGAGGTTGCTCTGGTTATCACATTGGGGTGGTACTGTGGAGGGGAATGCTCCAATGTTTTCCCTTTCTCATAAATTACTGCTTCATCCTATCCCCTTTCTTCCCACTCAGCCTCTAGCTAGCTATTTCTGCTACGTGGACTCTGACCAGCCTGGGGATGGATGCCCTCCTCCTTGGTCAATGTTTGTAGATGATCAGTTTAAACTGTGGAGTCCTCAAAGGCCCATGACACATAATTGCAGGGAAACAACATGTAAGGGTCTCAGGAGCTCAAAAGAAGATCTAGGTGAGAATCCATGCACCCTGATTTCCCAGACAGTTGCTGGAGAGGACTTCATCCCTAGGTCAGGGTTTTCATGTGAATGGCTGAAAAAAGACTGGATGAGTCCAGGTGTGAGGGGCAACTATTGATGGTGTGAGTGGAGCAAATAAAATCAGAGTGAGTGCAGATATGCTCCTGCACTCCCTCCACGTATGTAATGGAAAACTGAACTCCATGGAGATGTCACCGACCTGCATCACACTCCTGTGCTGTATGGTGAGATCCACAGCAAGCACTGTGGCAGACAGGAGGAAATGCTGCAGTTCTGTGGGGTGTGTGTGGGGGTTTCCTGGTTTATTCTTAATCCTCAGAAGCAATTCTGTATGTGCAGTGGCAATCTGCATGTGGTCAGAGGAGACCCAACCTTCTCCAAAGCAGCAGAGTACAATTCTTTCCATTCTGCCTTAATGCCTGCAGTAAACTAAACTCGAATTTACCCAGCTAGAAAGGCAGGATTTGAGGTGAGTTTGAGACAGGCAGGCAGCAGCAGGAAAGTACTGACACAATTACACAAGCAAGGCAGGCAATTAAAGGTGGAGCACAGCAAATTAGCAGCCCTGAGGCATTTACCAAGTCATTTGAAGGCTGTTGCCTCAACTGCAGTCACACCACGTGCAAAAACCACGGGCACATTCAGAAGGAAGGGTCTCATTCAGGAAGCCTGTCCTCTAGACCTGTGAGTTGCTGATGCTCTTGCATTGGCATCAGCTCTTATCTGTTTCTGTTAATGCTGAAAACCATTTCCACACCTTACTGGGCTTCACTGTTCACTTGGTTATAGCCAGATGAGCCGTGAAACCAGCTCATCTGCTGTGAAGCCAGGATGTTTCAGCAGGGACTCTAGTACCTATACATTTACTAGTAGGGTAGAGGGTGGGTTTATTTTGTTAGTAACCCCAAATAATCAACTGCTCTCATGTCAAGAGGATGGCCTAGCAATTACAGAAACTCATACATTAATTTCTGAGAGTAAAGGAGACAAAGTACTGGCTGCCAATGTAGTGACTGTAAATTTTGGTCTTGCCTGCACTTGTTATCAATGGAGATGCTATAAGGGAAACTGCTGGCTGCAAACACAGGATAACGTTTTTCCCTTTCTGCAGCCTCATTCTTGCATATTTTTGAATGGTTTGTCTTTCTCTTCCCTCCTCCCGTTACAATTCCAAGAAATGAGGTGAAAATGATCTGGACACTACTCACTCTAGGGTCACCTGAGCCACTGCATCCATTGAACTGTATCCATTCTCCATGAAGATCTCTGTGTATCGGCCCATTTTGATGGCTTCCAGCCACTCACCCACGGACCTGTAGGCACCACTCCCGACTGGACTGTGCTCTACCAACAGATTTGACACTCTAAAGATAAGCAAAAACAAAGAAGCAAACAGAATCAGTATTGAGATATATATACAACATGACTCAAGTTGCTCGCAGTTTTTTATTGTAAAGGCGATTCTTCTGTTCCATTTTCAGTGATTGCTGCAGCCTAAATCCTCCTAGCAGGCTTGATATGCCATGTATCAAACACAGCACTTCACCTGCAACCTCACCCATTCTTGAGTTAGCTCCTGCCATTTCCGGACCTCACCACAAGCAGAAGGAGGAGGAGAGGAGTGGCATCCATCCCAGTTACCTCTCGGCCTCAAGTAGGCTCCCCCAGTCACTCCTACTTCAAAGTCTTTGCTTTGATGACTCCTGCTTTACTCTCTTCCTCCACCTTTAAAGCTCGTAATTAACTTAAGCCAGCGCAGAGCCTGGAAGCTGAAACCCAAATTACATTTCCCAGCAGCGGCCATCCATGGCAGGCAGCTGTTAACAGTCCCGGGAGCATTAACAGTCCGGGGCTGCTCCTGCAGAGCCACGGGCAGGGGGGTTCGGGTGCCGACAGCATCCAGCGAGCCTGCAGAGAGCAGCAATGCTCCAGCCACGCTCCAGCGCGGCAAACAGAGGCACGCTCCTGCTCCCACACCCTCACTCCAGACCCTGCCACGGCAACTGCTCCCTGCCCAGCGGTGCCACGCACGGAGGAAGCGATTCAGGCAAATAAAAACCCTTCATGGCGGCTGGAGCACCGATACAGCACCTGGCGCAAGCAGGGTCCACCACCCCACTAATGATGTGCAGAGAGCAAAGAGGGCTTGTCCAAGGCCAGCCAGGAAAAAAACCAGATCTGTTCCCTGCCTTGTAAAACGGGACACACAGCTAACACAAGCCCTGTGTAAAGATTATTACCCACAGGTAAAAAGAAACATTTTCTGGGTCAGCCTCTGATGGTGGCTATTACACTTAAAAGACTTTCAACTGGAAGGAGAGCTGGGATATTATATTATTATAGCACTTCAGAAATCTTCATATATTTTATGAGCACATTAGTATTATTTGTTTATTTAATAGCAATGCTGAAGGGTCTAATAAAATGTGAATACTTGCAGTACCAAGAACATAATGGCTTCCCATAACATTTTATACACATGAGAAATTCAAAACTCCTAAGTAATCATAATGCGAAGTGGATTTTCATCACTAATGTCAGGAGGTACCTAGTGATATCATAGCACACGCTGTAATGTAGAGAGAGACTTCCTCCCTTATTTGCATTAATGAGAATTTCCATAAAAAACACATTATATATATAAAAAAATCCTTTACAGCTGCTCTATATTGAAATTATGATTCATTTGGAATTACTATGGTCTGGGCACAGCAATCTATGAGAATAGAAACACAGCCTCAAAGCCTGATTGTTCAGGTGCTCCATCCATATCAAAAATGTCCACAGCAGCTCTGAAAAGGAGATATTTGGAATTGCATGGACCCATTCATGGAATAAAACAGCAGCAAAGTGCTTAGCAGCTCAAGGAAATGGTTTCCTGCCTATTTTCTTCATCTGGCGTAACAGTTTGGTATAAAAGAGTGCAGGAAACACCATGTAACAGGCCTGGAAAATAACTGTTCTGAGTTGAAAATAAAAGAAAAACCTCGCATATTTTATGCTGTCATAAACCTTTTCCTGCAGGTTTGCTGGCACTGACATTACATCTAATTGCTATTAAGAATAATTTCTTCTTCAGATGGCAAATGGTACATGTGAAATAGCCCGAGGACCCAGATCGATCTCGTATTTAAAAATTAACAGAAATTTCAGATTCTTCTCTTTCAAAGAGCATGAAATGCCATGCACAGGGACATGCCACCATAGGGATGTCCAGTTGCAGCAGGTGAGATGTGCCACATGCAGCTGTGCAAGGCTCACTTAGAAAGTGTGGGGATGAATGACTATAAGCTCACAGCAATACAGCTGTTTTGGCCCATACCACCAGTCAAACCTAATCTTATCTCCCTCATTCCTGTTTAAATAAAACAACATATCTTTTTTTGTCCCTCCTCTGAGGATACATTTTTCTGAAGGGTCTTTTCCATTGTTAATCTGGTGAACTCCACTGTCATCAATGAAGCAGCAATAATATACATATATACATACATACATATGTATACATACATATATAAAGCTTCTTTATGACCTTGCAAGAGACTGCGTGATTAGCAACACTGATGGCTCAGAAGTAAATATGTACTTACAGTGAAAATAGAAAAAGCCTCTCCAAGACTATTTAGTTCTTTCTCCCCAAGAGCAGCTTTATTTCTTGATTGTGTTTACCTTACTTATAGCTGTGTAGCTATTCAGATTCATGTTTAAATACAAACTGGCTGTTCTATTCACTTAATGTGGTTTTAGCAATGGGTTTGTGTACAGCACTTTGGGAACCAAAGACCTCCTCTTGCAATTACCAAGACTCTCATGACTTGTAGTGGTGACTAGCATGCCTGGGTATAGTCGTGGAAGGATGTACCTGGGCATCCATGAGCTTTGCACATCCTGAGAGATTCCCCAAGAGACACTCCTTGTTTGTATTACCAAGATAAAGTCAACAGGCAGATAATTGGAGCAGTATTTACTATCTACTTCATGCACTCAAGTCTTGCCTTCTCTAACCTCACAGCAGAGCACAGGTAGTTTTGTCACAGACAAGGTCCTGCCAAAACTCCTGTTTCTGAAAGACAGACCATGGTAATTTTCTTTGTGGTAGCAGCACTACATTTAGAGTGAGTGAATTGCTCACTTGGCTGCCAACTGCAACAAAAAAAGTTGATAGGAGCCAACCCCCCCTGGACATAACAAAGCTGAAGGAACATTCACCCAAGAACGTATGTAGGCTAAATAATCAGAGGGAATCCAACCCTAGGGGTGGCTATTCAGACAACAAACTTGCTCTGAGGAATGTTCTGGGCTGAGTCTGTACCTGCTCGATGCATTAACCAACGTCTTCAGGCTGCTGGGGTTACGGATGAGCTTGTCCAACATGCTGACAATTTCGTCAAACTTGGGCCTGCTGTTGCGGTCCTTCTGCCAGCAGTCGAGCATGAGTTGGTAGAGAGCAGCAGGGCAGTCCATGGGACTTGGCAGGCGATAGCCTTCCTCCACAGCTTTAATCACCTACAGGACACACAACACAAGGCTTTTCTTCCCCTCGTCTTTAGCCCAAATGCAGATCGACTTTAACACAGAACTGTGAGATCAGCAATATGCTCACAAAAAATCCTGCCACCCCCCAGCTCTGCACATGAGAGGCAAACTCAGTAAGCCCCTCTATCTTTCATATTTTCTATGGGATGGGTTGAATAACTTTATTTTTAGTCACTGCAAAATGAATCTAGGCACTGCTGCAACCAGGGGGCCAGACTGCCTGGTTGCACTTGTTCAAAGCTCAGTTGTGGTCTCTACATTATATATCAGGAAACTCCTGGAGCCTAAGCTAAATCCATGAAAAAGAGCCTACAAGGCTTTCTGGCATCTTTTTGGAGTGCAATGATTTTGTTTATTCAGATGTTGGCTTCTTTTTAAATGAAAAGGCATGTGCTAGACCACAAATTTGTATTACAGTAATAAAAGTCTGACTGTATTTCAAAAGAGACTTTGAATGCTAATTGATGGATGGATTCAAGGCAGAGGCAGAACAACCATCTCATATATCATTCAATACTGTCTGGGTCTAGTAGTTTCTTAGTGTGGCCACATTTCTGCCAGGAATTTAAAATGTCAGCCCAAGAGTATGTAAATTAAAACCAGGGGAGCTGTTGCACTGATTTCAAATACAAACTGTCTATGGTTTTATATCTAAAACAAGTGGTATGCATATGTGTTGCCTGCCCTCTTGAAAGGCAGAAATGAATAAATGAGGGCAGAATTGAAGAAGGCAACTTGTTTTCCCCAGTTTGGGGCAGATTTGTGGCAGGGCTTTAAGCCCAGCAGTTCCCATTTTGAACAATCACAATTTTCAGGAGAATGCAGCTCATGTTTCAAGCCACAAGGTTCTGTGTCTGTGCCAAGGGAGTCATGGAAGCCCATCTTCACACACCCTGCTCCCGAGATTCCTTGATGACAAGGAGCTGGAAGCAGATATTTGCTATGACCACATGAAAACCACATGTGCTTCACTGTCCACTCCAAAGACTACCTCAAATGCCATTCATTCGAGGCACTGCCTCACAGTTTGAAAACATCCTGTGTTGAAAAAGAAGGCCCTGTGGTTAGCATGGAAGTTGTTGTCTTGGTCTTCAGTTGCCAGATGAGCTGTACAGGATGAGATGTGTCAGGCTAGCACTGCATTTCAGAAGGCTTCAAAACTCAGGACTGCATGGATTGTTTTTAAATTGTCCTCCATCACAGAGTTTTTCGTTAAGTGTAAGACTCGCAGGAATGAGCCAGGCCGACTGAGCAGCAGCAGTGGGAACCTCAAACTCTCTGAGGATGTACATAGCAGAGAAGGAGTTAGGTGAGGCTTTACGATCTCCTCCAAGGATAAAAAGCACATCAGAAGATCTGAGCCACAATGTTTTTATTGGGGGACTTTTGTCCCATCTGAGATTTCATCTGTCGGTGGAGCAGTTGCACCACTCTCCACCCAACCTGCACTTGCAAGGCAATCAATCCCTCCTATGGCCTGGCTGTTGCTCCCAGCTCCACCACACTGTGCTATTTATACTTTCTGTTCTTCACACCATGCTTTTCAGCTGGTCCCTGATACCAAATTTGCAGCTGCCCTATAAAGAAAAAGCTTCAGTGTGGCACAGCCATGAGAATGTTATTTGCTGTGTCCACGTCTGTATTTATAACAATAATGGGTCATCCTCCAAATGTAGCAGAAAGAAAATAGTAGCAAGACAGGGAGCAGACCATCTGGCACCAGATCAGAATATCTGAACTATATCTGCAGTGGGGTTATGCGTGCTGGATATTCCTGGCAGTAACATCACAATCAATAGTGTTAACTCAATTTACAGGATGTCATTCGTCCTAGTGATACAATGTAAATGGTATCAAAATACTGCAAGAAGCAGGATGCTGAAATACATTTGTGCATCTGAAGGTGCCTTCAGGCATCTAGCAGTAAGAGAAGCAAAAAAACTGAAACAAGACTGAGTCACTTTTAGCCACCATAGTGATTAGAAAATAAGAAAATGTGATGTTTGCTGCTCCATTAATGGGTGTGTACTGCTTTGTAAGACTTAAAGATTTAGAATTTGCACCTAAGGAGGCACTTTCGTCTCTCTTCCTCTTCTGGACAAGCACTGTTCAGTTATGGATTGGGGTGACTGAACTGGATGTTTAGGGGAGGACAGTTTGGTACTTTCCAGTAAACCAAAGCAACATTTCATAGATTCAACAGTCTGAACACTAAAAATCAACCACCGTGATTATTTAGCTTATCAATCTGTGCAACACAGGCTACAATATTCCTCTCAATAATTCCTGCATCAAAGCCTTATCTTGTGGTCAAACCAAAGCATATTTTTAGAGGGCCATCCAGAAACCAGCATAACTTCAAAATGTGAATTTGTAGCCTTAAAACATTTCCTGCCCTATTGCACTTCACGTCCTTTAAAGCAAGCCATCTGTAACACAGTGAGAATAATTTTGGTCATCATCAGCTGTGCTTGAAAATGATGTACTTTAATTACAAGCCATGCAACAAGAAACTCTTGTGCAACAGAGTCCAAAATTTATGTGACACCTTTTTCCTCTGCAAAAAAGCCAATGCTGTATCTAACATCACTGACTATTCTGTCAACACAAGCAGAAGAGGAAAGAAGAGGAGGCCCTCAGGAACTGAAGTAGGAAGAATTGCATGAGAAATATGCCACAGCACTGAATTAAGTTTCTATGCCACCACCATCCAGGCACTTGCCATCTGCACAAAGGGCAGAGGCAAGTAACACAAGCAAAGCCTGAGCAGGAACTGATGCTCACAAACATCTCACTAGCCCTTTGTTTTCTGCTTTCACTCCATGTAAGTCTGTGCCCCACAGAACTTGGAGGCATTTGGGCTTTTTGGAACAGTTCTGTAAAATGTGGACACTCAGAGTGTTATGATTCAGACAAGGGACTCCCCTGGCCACAGAACTTCACTGGCACTGGCCTCAATCTTAGCCTGGCATTTACTGAACAATATCTGTGCTATGCCAGTGCCTCAGCATTAAAGATAGTTACAGTGCTCAGCATGAACGAAAAAGGTTGGCTCTCAACTGCTGCATTCTCTACACAGACTACGGAAGCCAGTGCCTGTATTTGATTAAGATAAATCCCTGTGTAGGTACATGCTGCTTTACTGAACTTCCTGCAAATATGACAGCCTCAGCAATGCAGGAGCAGTGGGGCATTCATGCCAAACAGTGCGTTCAGGTCCCTGGCAAGAAACCTGGCGTGACCATCTCAAAGGTACCACTTGTTTCCATGCCTGGACTCAAAGTGAGATGAGACAGCAGCTCAGCATGACAGGTAGTAACATCCACTGATGGCAAAGGCTCGCTAACAAAACTCAGGAAGAGCAGAATGCTCAGCCAGAGCCCTTGCTGCCAGTGAAATGGCAGAAAAGTCATTGGAATAGGAATGCTGCTCAAAAAAGCAGAAAGGATGAAACATCAAGTATTGTGACCAGAGGAAACCCATCCAGCAGTAGGACCTCCAGAGGCAGCAGGTCTGCCCCACATGCCCCGCTGGTGAATCTGACCTCATGACTAGCTGGCATTCTCAGAGACCTTCGCAAATCATAGTTCTCAGAGATGTGAAGAGGAAGGAGGAACCTAGAAAGTCTGGCTACCCCAGGCTTAAATTTTTTTAGTCTTAGTCAAGGATAGATGTCGATGGTGAGATCAGGGTAGAATGCAGCCTCCAGTAGGATCAAAAGATCCTTACCCAGGCTGGAACTGGAGCTGCAGTCAGGTGGGAGTGGGTATTCCCAGGCATCTCACTGTTTGGAGATGCTTCAGAGCGCGGCCTCGAGGTCAGAGACTCAAAGGGGTACTGAAACCCAGGAGCAAGGGGACACAACTCGAAGGGTACAAATGAACGAGAGCTTGTGTAAGCACAGACTTACAAGAGGCTCACAACCAGAGCAAAACTATTCTCTTGATATCAGCAATGCAAGAACAACCAAGATGTGGCTCTGTGGACTGCTGTCACTAGATCAAATCACCCAGCTTTTCTGCCGGGAAACAAAGCCCTTACCACAACTCTCCTGAGTTTCTGCTTTACGTGGCAGCAGGGGTTTGAACACACAACTGAAATGCTGCCAGTTTATCAGCATCTATCCCCTGGCAAGCCTTTGTCATTAAGCAGAGGAGGGACAGGCTCCAGCTCTAACAGCATTAGTGAAGCTCCAGCGGTCTGCTGGGGGAAGCAGGCTTGCCTCCACATTTCCCTCTGTGCACAGCGTGTTCTGGGCTGCTGCTGCAAAAAAAGAGCATCAAACGGGAGGATCACTTCTGCCTGGCATGGGAGAGCAACGCCAGTTTTACAGCAGCTCCTCTCCTTTCGTCCCCATTCTGCCTCTCTGATAGCAGAATGAATGGTGAGCCCTCAAAGTCCCATGACACAGCAGCTCTGGCACGTGCTTACATCTTGGTTTGTCATTTCCCAGTAAGGCCTCTCGCCGTAGGACATCACCTCCCACATCACAATGCCGTAGCTCCAGACGTCGCTGGCAGATGTGAATTTGCGGAAGGCAATCGCTTCAGGCGCTGTCCATCGAATGGGGATCTTCCCTCCCTAAATGGAAAAGAAATGGAGAAAAACCTCAAAAAATAGATTGCAGAGGAGGGGAGAGAACACGCGAAAAAAGTCGAAACAGCTCTTCTCAGAGCACCAAGGGATGTTATTTTCTCTCTGGAAAGAGACATCGAATTTTAAAGTAAATCTGTTTGACAGCATGGGGCCCCTTTCCACATTATCTCAGCCCATAAGCATTTGTAGGCTGCCTACTAATTGGCTGTCCTGAAGGTTTGTTGTTTGAATGTTGTTTGAATGCTGGGACATGTATAGGATCAACATCTCAATTATGTTGCACGGGTTGGTAAGGGAATACAGTTCCTCCATTTCTGAGAGTGAGCCGGGGAGGAACAGACAGTTCTGAAGCTGAGGAAGACTTTGATCTAACGAGGGCTTCATGCAAATTGCTGCGGAAGTAATTCCCTTTTTTTTCTTTTTCTTTCTTTTTTTTTTTTTAATGCAGTCCTGGTCCTGCAGAGAGATCCGTGTAGCAGGCACAGAAATCTGTGTGTGCAAAGACCAACCTATTTGGCCTCTGCCATGGGACTGAAAACGATGCCACAGCTGTCAAATGTGCTTTACTGTTTCCTTTTCTCCTTTCTATCATTTCAGAAATCAAACTTCAGATCAGCTCTGAGAAGGGAAAGTGGAGGGAAAGGAGAGTCTGGATTAAGGAATACTTTTCTCACTGGGTTTAGAGATATCTCTCTTGATTTATATAAAAAAAATATTTTGCTGTGAAGTCCCTTCCTCTGCATGTTGATCTAAATATTGGAAGGTCTCCCTGAATGCTCCCTAACAGTGTTTGTTATTGGAAAAAGACAGGATTTGGAATGCATTTTCACAGCAATTTTTTAAAAGTCTCTTCTTCCCATAATGACTTATTCACAAGCTCAGCAGCGCATGCTTTAAGTGAAGGGCCAGATTTCCAGCAGTGCCAATTAGCACATGGCAGCACATGGGAGCCACAGCAGGGCTGGCCAAGAGCCCTTCAGCCTGCAGGGAAGTGCCAGTCCAGCTATGCACTGAGTCCCATCACGGGGCCATGACTAACAAAAGCTCAAAGGCCTTTCCAAGATGCCCACAGGAACAGGGAACGTGACTCAAGACAGCTCCCACCACCCACAAAACAATACCCTTGGAAAAACACAGTAATAAAATGTGTCCAAAGTGTGCCAATCACTGCCATTAATATTGGAGGCTCTCTCCAAGTCTGTGCTGTTGAAGGTGGGTCCTGCCCACCCCTCTCTCCAGTGCCAGTGCCATGTGGGCAGAGAAGGGGCAGAGCACTGAGGCTGGAAAAGCTCCTTCTTGGGTTGGGAGAAATTGCTCTCAACCAGGTAATGTGGAGGGCAATATGCATTATTTGCAGTGGGCATTCATTACACACTTACCAATGTTTTAAAAGGGTCAAATTGTTCAGAAGACCATGGCTTTCATCACAGGATGGGTGCCTGAGCAAAGCAATTGCTCTTTCTTCCCTTCGCTATTCACCAAAGAGGACAGAATAGAGCTTGGAACCATAGCAACTTCGCAAAGTTTGCTATTTGACTCGTGTACCCAACTTAAACTTCACAGTTATTCGTTATTATTAGTTAAGCTCTGCATTATTTGGCCATCCCCACTATAAATTAAATGCATTTGCAAAATTAATCTAGTGCTGATTAACTGTTACCACCTTATCAAACCCTCTTGGCACAGTTTAGAGGCTCTGGATTTGCAGAAACTCTTCGCTAGAGAGCCTGAACACCAAAATGTGGCAAGAAATACGTTTCTCTTGAGCTCAATCAGTCTGGCATCCCCAAAACTCACCCTGGTTGTGTATGCTGCTTCGGGGTCATCTTCTAGGACTCTGGAGAGGCCAAAGTCTGACACCTTGCAGACCAAGTTGCTGTTGATCAGGATATTCCTGGCGGCCAGATCCCTGTGCACGTAACCCATGTCAGACAGGTACTTCATTCCTGACGCGATGCCTCGTAGCATCCCGACCAGCTGGATGACAGTGAACTGCCCATCGTTCTTCTGCAAAAGGAAGGAGACATTGGATGAGTTGAGAGCCTCTGCACCCTCAGCACTGTGTGTGCATGAATAAAAATGCAAAGGCAAGTCTCCAAGGAAGGAAACCAGGAAAATTAATAATTCATTACTCTCATGCTCTGACCATGAAGCTTTTCTAAGTTTCACTGTTTAGATTAGGATCTCTAGAGAAAAAGCTAAGGAAAAGTAGTTCTTTTAACTTGAGATCAAGGAGCGAGCTGCATCTACTGGTGACAGATAAAGAGATTGTGACTGGGAGTGAACATGTGTATAAGGGCACTAGGCTGGGCTGCTTCTCAGTCAGGCAACTAAATGGCACCAAGTTGCATGGAAATGTTACCTGTAGGGGTTCATGAACACTTGAGGGGGTAGGGGCTCTTCCCTATGTTGCCACATTCCATTTCTGACCACTTCCCTCACTCTACCTTCTCTAGCTCTTACATTTCATGGAAAAACTCTGACAAGTCTGGGGTTTGCTATGCTGCAGTATGGATCTGCTCCTGAACCACACCACATTTTGCAGGGTAAGTTAATACTTTCACTGCCTTCTAAAATAAATGTCCAATATCCTACAATTTATTCTTGCCTGTTTCTATCATTGCATGCACCAGGTCCTTCATGATGCTGTGTAAATGCAGATCAAAGCGACAACTGAGCTACTCCTGCCTCCAGACAGCACCCAGAAAATATTTTCATTGACATTAACCATCTACAAAGAACCCAAACCTTCACCAAGTCCCCAGGTCCCCCTGGAAAAAGGATCTAAGTAATACCTTTAAAAATGTATCGAGAGAGCCATTCTCCATGTATTCAGTCACTATCATTACTGGTTTGCCTGGAAAAAAATAGTGCATGAGTTTGTTAGGAATTTATCTAAAAAACATGAGCAAGAAAAGGCTTTTAATAGTGTGTCTGCATCTGCATATACAGCCATGCAACAGTAAATCTACACCAAGACACTGCTGTCCCAGCAGGATGACATTAGTTGTTCCCAGAATATATAGAGAAGTAGATAAATTGAGGAGAAGGCGATGAAAAAGTAATACCATATTATGGGTGGGGTACCGAGCCCTAGAATGTTTAGATGATGAGAAGGATGTTGCAAGTTGAACCAAGGCAGCCTTGTTCTTGTCTCCACCAACAAGCTGAAAACTTGCAGAGGCCAAACAGCATACAGCAAAGTCTTTGGACCCTTCCCTCAAGCTTCAACACCCTGAAGTAACAACAGGAACCCAACAAGAGCAACAAGGATGATCTGAAGCTTGGGCTTGGTAGCCACCAAAACCGAGGCCAGGAAAGGATGGGATTGCATTCCTTGTAATTCAAGTAATTTCATGTGACTACCCTTGTAAACACATCTGGAAGTAAGAAAAAGAATATTTACACTGCAGAACAAAAGCTCGTTAAGTGTGGAATGAGTGCAAGCGGAAATCAAAGTAAAAGTTCTTAACAAAAGACCTGGTCTCCTATTGTTGACAGGAATAATAATGTTTTTCCAAATCTGTTTGATTAATTTTCATGCCTGAGTCATTTTAATGGTAATTATATATAGTTTTTGCTCAGTTTTTAAATCTAATTTCTCGCTAGCTTGCCACAATGGCGTAGCAATAATTAATGTGGTGTGCTCCAGCCCTTGTAAATTCAATGAAATCTTATAAGAACATGTAAATTATTTTTTATTTAAATCAATTTCCATTAGCTAGCATGAAGCACAGACAAAAGAGGAGCTGTCAGTTATTTGTAAAGTGCATTATAAATGTCTTTTATAGAAATGATCAACGAGACCTGCCGTGTGTCATAACACGCACATGAAGGTAAATACTAAAAATCAGTGCATGTCCTACCATTTAGATAGATCTTAATTTTCCCATTTTCGATTTCTTTAACTATTTTGCCTAATTTACTGCTTAATTATGGACATAACAAAGGTAATTGTGAACTTGTCAATCAAAATACTCATTGCTGTGCAAACACTACCTTTGCAGCATGAAGGACCTGTGCTGCTTCAATTCCTCTAAGTTGCTCTCACAGATGTTGCCCAAGCTTGAAACTTGCCCAAAATTTTACTTTTGATATGAGAAATTCACCTTGGGACCATGAAAAATATTGCTGAATCCCAAATTAAACGATGGGCCCCATATTTAAGGATGACAGCTATCTGTCTACGCACAACACGGGCTGAATGTGGGAGGGAGGAGAGACCTCGGGGGCCATTGCCATTGGATGGCAAACATATCAGTGGCTTTGCAGGGAAGAAAGTTCCAGGGATACCTCAAATGTTAATTTTTTTGTTGTTGTTGTTGTTTTTAAAAGCTAAACACCCAACTGTAGCATGGGGTCCCTTATCTCTGACACTTCAAGGCAGCTTTGCAGTGAGAATGGTGTCTACGCCACCACCCTGGGGGACATCCTCAATACTCCTGCCTTTGGATGCCATCAGAGAAAGAAAAAGTAAGATTTCTGGCACTTATGTTTCATTATCTGACTGCTGCAGGTTGGCAGCAATCATGGAATAAATTAACCTCATATGCAAGAGCATGGAAAGAAGGACACAAATAGGTAACTTTCAACAAAGTAAATTAAAAGTAAACATCAGCCCTTCCAAAGTGCTGGGCTGATTCTCTATGTCACCAGGGCTTCCTCCTGCTGACATTACATGGTCATAAAATATGTGTGGATGGTACTCATGTCAGTCGTGTACACATTAATGCAATGTGCACACCATCAGTGCAACCAAATGGGATGCAAATGAAAACTGTCACTAACTTTGTAAAGCAGAAATAGCTGAGGGTTTGTCTGCAAGGGGACAATGATTAGTCCAAATTAACTAAGGTGAGCATTTGAACTACATTAGTTAAATATAAAGATATTCTCATTCACAATTAAAAATGGGTTAATTCAATTTAACTTAATTTACTTCCAAAGTAAATCACGATGCAGCAAACACATTTTACCCTAAAGATCTGATTCTTCAAAAGGCCAATGACTGAGATACTGAGGAGTAAACGAAGTTAAATACTTTGAGAGAGCAGAATATTTTGTGATTCATAAAGGTTGTTTTGGTCCATGTAAAAAGAAAGGGAAAAACCTTTGAAGATGCTACAGATGACTGCTGGAAAAAAAAATTGAGTGCAGTAAACAAACATTTACTGAGCTAATGAGAAGCATACATCCCCCTAAATCCAAATTCCAGTTGCTCCAAGTCCAATTTAGAAGTAGAGCTCCCTGTGTTTCCACAGCCTTTGGAGCAGACAGCCACTTTATATAAAAGGCAGCTTGCTAGGGAGGCACATTCTCACTGAAAGTGGAATTTCCAACCATCCCCTGAGGCCCCAGCAGCCAGAAAGACTCAGGCCCATGCCAGTAGCAGCTTTCATGGATGCATAATCATC
This sequence comes from Phainopepla nitens, assembly GCA_013400175.1. Classification (NCBI taxonomy): domain Eukaryota; kingdom Metazoa; phylum Chordata; class Aves; order Passeriformes; family Bombycillidae; genus Phainopepla; species Phainopepla nitens. The sequence goes on from VXBQ01009689.1 coordinate 454,627, forward strand.
ACTCCCTCCATGCCCAATATTCCACATCCCTGCAGGGCTAGAAATGGGAGCTCTTACACAGGATATCCCTGAGAGATTTTGGCATTTATTAAAATTTTGGGAGAAATCTATTTTGGTGATTTTTTTCTTAGAAGTTTTAGGAAATGCAGTTTCAAGGAAAAATGCAAGAAAAGGCTGTTGCTTACAAAACAGCATTGATTCTGTGGAGGTTACAAGGACAAACAGCTGGAAAGTCTGTACCTTCTCTATTGTAGCTCTGAATGTTGGAGATGCTTCCTCTGAGGAATGACAAATGGTACTGAGAGCAGCACATGGCCCTAAATGGCACCCTCAGTAGCAGGGTGAACAGTAGCAGCTAAGCAAGCTCTGACATTGCCAAACATGAGGCACCAGCCATTCACACCTGTGAGGCTGGTGCTTCTTCACTTAAAACTCATCTTAAAATACAGAAGTAGTTATTTTCAACAAAATAATCCTTGATGCCAATAATGTAGATCCTCCAAGGCTCTAAAATGGATGAGTAACAACAACTACACATTTTCCATGGCCCCAGCACAGTACCAACAGTCTTGTGCTAGGCACATTTGGATGTGCTGTCCCTTTCCCTGCCCTTACTTTAGTGCATACTGTAATCTGGAGAAGAACTGGGCTGGAAAAGTTACAGAGGGCTGTTCTGCTAACAGAGCAAAACAGTAACTCTCATGCTGGGATGCCCTCAATCCCTCCCATATGCCAGCATCATGGGCAACTATTATCAGGGGCATCTCAAGCAGATCCCAGAGGAAGCCTGCTTTAATTGTGGTTTTATACATTCCTGTCATCTTCACCTACAGTCCCATTCTTTTCCTTGCTTCTGGAAAGCAAAACTTTTTTTTGAGAAATTATGAAAAGTGCATTCAGAATAGGTATCACCTGAGTCTTCCTCCCTTAACCAACTCTCCCATCAGCCACAATTCACAGAAAGCAGTCCACAGTAAGTTGTACCTACTTTTTGTGACAACACCTTCCAGGTGGATGATGTTGGGGTGGTCAAACTGTCCCATGATGCTTGCTTCTCCCAAGAAATCTCTTCTCTGTTTCTCTGTGTAGCCCACCTTCAGGGTTTTGATAGCCACTGGAAACTCACGCTTTCCGTGCAGCTTCAACCGCCCACTGCAGACTTCCCCAAATTCACCTTCAGAAGAAAATGAGGAAGAATGGGATCACACCACATCAAGGGAACACATGATGTGCCTCTAACTACAGGATGCAGCCCAGCCTTGGCTGATGAAAAGCACAAAGGGCTGCCCTGTATCCACCAATAAGGACTGCTGAACATCGCCATGAGGACCATCTCAAACAGCCACTGTACCACAAGCCAAGTAATTCATAAGCACAAGAAAACTCTGAGTAAAAATGTAATTTTCGTATTTTTAAAGAGCTATGCTTTATATTCCACTGGGCTTTTTTCTCATTTCATATTTTTGTCTACTATATGAAAGAGTCCTGTCATATCCTATACCACTGTCCTGTGTGCATAGCTGTAAAACTCAAACCACTTGCTTCTTAACCTTCCTTTGGTAAGTTACATAGATGGAAAGCTGTCAGCCTTTCACAGTAACATATATTTTTACAGACAATAAACTCTACAATTTTATTACTACCTTTCCCCAAAAGTAACCTAAATGGATTTTTTTCTGGTGAACACTAAATTACATCCAAACCCACAATTTCAGAGGATACAAAATACTATTAAGATTGGATGCAAGTCTAAACAAACAGCTTTACTGGAAACAAAACGGAAGTTTCTTCTTTTAAACAAGGAAGTGTAAAGCTTTGGACTTTGGCTTGTGCTTTTTAAATGTCTCAGGTGACCTCTTACTTTTAATTTTTGCTTCAAGACTGACCTGAATGTTGGGGGATAAAAAGGTTCAAATGGTAAAACTTAAGTGACTTCCTTCCCTTAGCATCCATTGAAATAACTCAGCTGACCATTTGTGACCATTTTTCTGACATTTTCAGTTCAGCTCCTGAATTTCAAAACTGCAGACAATGTCAGATCTGTCCCCAACTTCAGCTGGAATGTGCTGACTTTCACTTGCAGGGTACCTAACGGTTCAAATATTTCATGGCCCTTCCCAGGTATCTCGTGTTAAGAAAGCCAACCCTTCACGTTGCTAAGGGACTTGGAATGCATTTCCATACCAGCTCCGATTACTCTTTCAATGGTTATGCATGAAGCTTCAATTTCCTTAGCAAACTCATGGACAGCTTGATTAGGGTCCTCATAGGTGTGGGGGTCAACATAGGTCCTCACTCCAGGCAGCTTAACTGCAAACACAAATTAAGCACATTTAATGGCACATGACATCACAGAAAATGGGCATTACACACTTCCATCTCTTGCACTCTGCTCTGCTGGAAATTTATTTCTATAGGGAAAATTACTATCATTCCTGAAAAATGACACTTGTGTATGTGTATATGTGACATATATGGAACTTCAGCATATTTAGAAAAGCACAATAGTGCTCAGCTGGAATGACATGCAGCTAAAAATCCCTTTTGGTGCTGTGTGATGGGTTGGTCTGGAGTCTGGTAGAAAAGAATCCCTTTCTGGAACTAGAGAGGGTACACCAGGAGGAAAAGTACAAATAGAAAAATGTCACAAGAGTAACTTGCAAAGCAAGCTGGATGGATGGGGGTTGATGGAGAGCTGAAATAAATTATGCCCTACCAGCCACACATTAGCTAATCAATCGCCCACATTATTTCAGACAGAGTTACTGAGATTTAAAAGAACTGCATATTTGCAGTACAAAGCCTGTGGGTTGTATCAGTATAAATATAATCAATAGCAGACTTTTTCTCCAGGACTTGAGAGGGGAAAAAGTATTTTCATTATCCGTATTATAAGTTTGTTTTGACAATCATTAAGGCTACTCACATGAAGAATTGCTCATCAGTCTAATGAGACAGCTACATTACACTTCTGCTCTTAATTGATTTGCTTCCTGCTGCCTTCATTACATAGCACTAATAGAAATTTGACTTTCACTCATGATGTGTTTGCCTTTTCCACCCCAAAAGGCACCTCACTATTACCCATCCCCAGATCCCACAGCTCTTGATGAAGTAAGGACTGATAGCAACCGTAAGATTTACTTTCTAGCATCACTGCAGAGGGGTTTTCTATACAAGGGCATAAACACAGCATTTCTGAGAGCTTCCTAGGTGCAGGAAATAGGTGTTATTCCTCACACCTATTCAGAGGCATCCAAGCTGAAGAGTAGCTTCGTGGGCTTTGTCCGCACAGCTGGCTGGGGTGAAGCAAAGTTTTCAAATAGGTATTTTGGACTGATGCATCCAGACCACAAAAATGTTGAGTTGTTATATGCTGAGCAGAAAAAATTAATAACATCTTGGTTCACACAGCAAAGATAGAGGAACAAACCAAAATGGCTCACTAGAAAGATCTGGTGCAAACATATAAGTGTGAATAGCTCAGCACATACAAGGACTGTTCAAATCTTCAGTTCTCTGAGGGGCTTGCAGCAGGGGCAGGTGGGGACCTACTGCACAAGCAATTATTTTTTGAATTACCAGCAAAAGCAGATTTTTTTTTTTTCCAGAAAACCGCCTCTCAGTTGAATTTCTCATTACCACAGAAAACCAGAACCACATATATATGTTTGCTCTTTACTCACTGTGGCCATTATGAAAATGCATCTTTTCTTCTTCTGGATCTTGCTTAGCCTTGCTATAGCCACATCGCCTGGGGAAAAAAAAAAAAACCAAAACCAAAAACAAAAAACACAACAGAAGAGTATTTTTGTCTCTGGTATGGCAGAACTCCATTCTTTACTTTGAATCATACAATGCACGAAAACCCAGAACAGTGATGAACCCAACCTCTCTAGTGGCTCTATTGCTGCTGTCCCAGTTTTAGCTCATCAAACTAGTTGCAATTTCCCTAACGGGATTCAGGGCTCAAGGCCCATGGATTTTCAATTGGACTTGTGTTTCCAAATCCCACAGATGCTTCTGAAGAACTCCACTCTACCTGACATTTAATGCAGCTATTATTAAGAAGAAAAGAAAGCAGGAACAGGAAGGACAATGAAAGGGGAATGGGATGAAACATTAGAATTGCAGAAACAAAATCTCCTGGACTGCAGAGCTTTTGCAAGCAATGTATGTCTTGCATGCTCCCCTTCACCCACTGTGCATTTGCACAGAACTTTAAATTATGGTATTTTAGAAAATGGCCTTGTGTAAACATTAACATCTTATACACATGCAAAATAATGGCTTAAAACAAACCAAAACCAAACCTGTTGCCTCACTGCCTTCAGGTGTCTCCTACATATTGTTGGCTCTGCACAGCATTTCGTGCACATGACCTGCCTTTCCACAGGGGAGCTGCCAGTCATGGAATGCCCTCTGCCCAGCAGAAAAAAGATGGAAGAAGGCAAACTGCCTGAACTATCCTGCTCCTACCTTAGTACCAGACAGTGCTGAATACTACCATGGAGTTGCAACCACACTCATATGGAAGTTCCATCTCCCCCAGGGCATCTCCTATTAGTTTTTGGTTGCATTTCCCTGACTCTTCACTCTTCTCATTGGTTTTCTAGGTGATAGTTTTGCATTAGCATTAACTGTCTGCTTTGGTGGCACTTCTGAGATCTGCTTCACTTAAGACAACCACATGGAAGCCCCAGGATAACTGCACAGGCAAGAAAAATTGCTATACACACACACACACACACACACACACACACACACACACTTAAAAATATGGGATGAGGTATGTAGGATGGACATATATATGCCTGTCTTTCCAAGGACCTGATAACACAACTGGATATAGGAACTGGATCATCCTTACAGCAAGCTGCATGAACATGAGACTGAAGGACACTGCTTGGTAGAATGAAAAACCTGGAACAGACATCAGCAAGACAGCCAGCATGCGCTGGAATCACTAGCTGGCAAACGTCAAAGAAAGCCTCAGGCCACTAAGAAGCCACTTGAAGCTGAGAAACCTCTCTTCCATTGCTTCAGTGATTTTTGAGCTAGGGGCATGTGAGCACTCCAGCATCACTCACAGCAAGGAGGAGCCTATGATTAGCAGGAACAAAACTGCAATTAAGAGGAGGCAGTAACAGGCATCTGCATGAAACATGCCCTCAGCATGAAGTCCTATTACAGGGAACTGCTGTCTGCCCGGATGCAAGGGGCCAAGCAGCCTTTTGGCTATAGGATTCTGGCACTGGGTTTGTGAAATGATCACAATTACAGACAAAAGCCTGGACACGATGAGACCCCACCACTGAGCTGGACTCAGCAGAGCTGGATGCTGGACAGTCGAGGAGAGGAAAAGCAACATAAGCTTCTGGGGCTATTCTGGGGAAGAGGAAGCTTACCTTGGGGACAAAGGGAAACCTGTGTCACAGGGAGAGGAAGGAGAAAGCGCAAGGGAATGGATCAAGAAGACAGGGGAAGGCTGGCAGGCAGTCTGGGGATGCAGGCAGGGAGATAAACAGGTTGCACTTGATAAACAGCCAGGCTATACATGCATAGCATGATTTCAGCAGCAGCAACCAAGCTGAGATCATAAACACTTTGAATGCAAGCCCCGCAAGAACAGCGCTGAGGTGCCCAGAGACGTGGCTCAGTTACCTGCATGCTGGTGCTCACTGCCTTGCTCTAAAAGCAGCAGTGCCATTTCCTGAGATGGGGTCCTACACAATTAACTCAAAACCCAAGCACTAGTTGTACATGGAGACCCTGTGAGTAAGGGTCATTTCAAAGCACATTCTGGTTCTGTTCACAAACCCTTGGTGAGAATGGATTCTTCTACTTCATCATATGACCTCCCCTTTAACTAAATAGAGAGATGAGTCTCAGTATCCAGTCTCACTTCTGGCAATCCTCTTTTTTTCTGCTGCAAGTTGCCAAAGTTACATCAGTTTTCTGCAGAACTAATTTTTCTGGATGGAGGCATATGACTCAATTTGCCTTTTAAAAAGACACAAATATGTCAATTCGTCCTTCTACCAAATGGACTTATCCGACACTTCTTCTGTTTTGCCCTTTGGAGTAAATGCCCTTATCTCTTCTCAGGTTTGGAGCACTTTGCCTGTAAAAATGCTTTTCTAACCTCATCTTTCTATGACCTGAATCTCCCAATTCCTTGACCATAAATACAGAGGAGACAGAAAGACACCCTCCCCTGCATACCATGATCCAAGCACACCTTGAGGCACAACAGTCCATGTTTTACTGCCCACGGACACACTCTAAGGGCCAATGCAAACCAGCTGGCTGCAGCTGCCCCTTTCTCTTGAGCTGGGTAACACATACAGCAGCACATCACATTAGCATAGGAAATCAGGCTCTGGAAGGCCTGAAGCATCGTTAAAACAAGCCTTGACAAGACACATCAAAATGAAATGGCAGCTAGTGGACTGTGACTGTCAAGCAACAGTTGGGTGTCACTTATAAAGCTTGCTGCAAAACCTTCCATCACTTGTGCCCTTTGCACACTTTCTCAAACTACACAAACTTTTACTGGGACCAAACTGCACTTCTATTCTTGACCTTCAGATGCTTTAAATAAGACACACAAGCATTTTTTTCTCCTTTCTTCCCCAACTAAATCCCATAAAAATCTGCAATTTTGGGTTAACAGTCCAGAATCACTTTGTGAATCTTACTGGCAGATCAAAGTATCTAAATATTGCGGCTTTGCAATATATTTTGGGAGAAAAAAAAGCTCTCAATTGTTTGTGAAATAATCCATTTCTGCATGTGCATTTGCTCTTAATATTTATTGGCTAAACTCTGAGTCAAAAGCTCTGATGGAAGACTCATTCTCTAGTTTATTATCACTGTACAAACCATAGATTTCCTATATCTTTTCTGTATCACGCATAGCAAAAGCATAAAGATCCTGACACTCGCTTCATCTCCCACAGAGCCGGAGACACTCAGCCAAAGAGTCAACGTAATTCAGCAGCACACCTGAATCTCAATTCATTTACTCCTGTTGTGGGTTTGTGCCAGTTTCTCTATGTGGAAAGCAGATGTCTTCCTTGCACAGCTCTGTGTTTTCCAATAAAAGTATCAGAGGTAAAAAGAAAAGTGAGACTTTAAATATTCTTAAGGCATCATGTCTTATTTAAAAACTACTTGCAGATTGGCAGGCAGCTCATAAAATATTTATGGAGCAGATTATAAAAGTGAAGTTGTAAAATGATCCCTATATAGGTTTATAAAATATAAAACGGACAGGTAGAAAGATGAAGAATCCAGCTGGGAAACCAGTGCCCACTACCTTGCATGACAGAAGCCAATTCACAGAGAAAAATCCTTCATGAAATGAGGCAGAAAGATGCTTGCTCTCCCTGTACTGATGGAGATTCTTTTGTTTCTGCCCTGTGCTTCAGGATACCTTTGCTGGGCTGTGTGTGGTCCTTGGCCACTCGAGGCATTCTCCTGAAAACCACAGAATGCCCAAGGGAAAGAGTTTTCATCTCCCTAGCTAGGCCACTACTCTGATCACAGCCCAGGCAAGACACAGCCAGGGGACTGCGAACCCGGACCTTGGATGTCAAGCCCTAGGAGATGACGTGAAAAAATCTTTATATACTTGTTTTACAGGCATAGGCCAAAGCATTTCAGCACACAGCCAAGGCATTACTGGAAATGCAGGTGGGGACAGCATTGAGACATCCCTGTTGAGGAAAGGGACTTCACCTTGCCAGGTGCAGTCAGTACCACTGAACAGGTTGTGCCCTGAAGCAGCAAGCAATCTCCCATCCCAGTCTTGCAGAGACTTACACATGCATTTAAACTCTTAAATATGAGATAAACGAAGTGTATGCACTTCCCTGAAACGGAGACAAAACGGTTTTTTTGGGAGGTGAGACCTTCACTCAGAACCATGTCTTTTACAATAAATCAACTTAGAGGAATGTGTCCAACCCATCTCAAGCTGTCACTTTACAGGAGGTTTGCAAGAACTGCAAGGTTGTTGTTTACAAGGGGTTAGTGCTTATTTCAGACTATTTGTTCCAAGATGTTAAAGCAATAAAGCTGCATACATGTTGCAGGGCAGGATCGTGTTCCATGCAGAGGAACAAACAAACATGGATCTCTCCATCTGGCCAAGATCCTGTCGCTTCAGCTCATGTGTGGAGACAATAACTTGTTCAGTAAATAGCTTTATCCTTGATAAACAACACTGATACTGAGAACCAGAGGCAAAAGACTACAACTAGAGATGTTAGTCTGTGTTCAGCATTTGCCTTTGCTGCTTGCAATCCTAGGATAAATTCAGTATCAAAAAACCAGGGAATACTCAAGGGACTGATGTAAACTGAACAGCTTCTATACTGGAAGTTGCTTTCCGTTTGCTGTTCACTTTCCTCTTGCACAAGATGAAAAGAGCAGTAAAAGGTCTGGTGATGACAAGCAAAGACCTTTAGCTCAGTTCAGGAGATATAGGAGATGGCTGGCCTAAGAGGAATGGGGCAGATTCCCTTCCAAAGGGCTGCAGGCTCACAATCTTCTCAGCTGCTTTCCCAGCACTGCTATCCCCCTGTACACTGTGTGACCCTATCTTTCACCTCTGATTAACTTGGATGCCTTACAAAGGAAGCTTCACAAATCCAGCAGTGGTATTTTTAGCCTTTAGTCTTTCCCTGCCTTGGCGCTGAATGACTCCCTGCTTTCCTAAACCACCACCAGAACAATTAAAAATAATTTAAACAAGATACCGTTTTCCCCTCTTGCAGGAAGCTCCCTCTGAAGTGATTTCCATAAATCTCTCTAAAGAGGTTGTCATGCCTTCCCATAGCACAGCCAACAGCATCCGTGCCTTGAAGTAACTGTTCCCATTTCCCCCTCCCAGCCTGCTGCCACATTAGTCTCCCTGCACCTTAGGAGGAAACCTGCAGAGGGTGTTTTCCAGGTCAGCCAAGTTTTCCTTGTGCGTCTCTCTTCTGCATAGCCATCCAGTCCAATCCTGGTCTTCTCTGAGAACTATTTTCCATTGCTGTCACGCTCCGGTTGGGGGCCTTGCTGAGGACTTTTGAATCATGACTTGCAGCAAGGGACTGTTCGTGCACTGGTGCCACAGGCACGACAGACAATAGAAGTACTGTAAAGTTTTCTTTCAGAGCAGTCATTGCCAAAACAGTGGTCCACATACCAGAACAACTTTTTACAGGCACACACTTTGAGCTGAGCATCCTTGCTTGCTAAATATGCTCTTAAGCACTGAAAAATCACAAAAAAACAAGTAAAAAATACTCCACCAGGAAGAAAAACCAAAACCAAAACCAAAACCCCAATTCCTCCTCTATCAAAATAAAAATACAGCACCAGAGGACCCAAAAATGGTCCACCTTAGCAACTGCTGTGCCTCACAGCAAGGGACTGCACCATGACTCAGCTAACACCATGCAAAGCCTCAGCATCCTCCAGAAAACATAGCAGAAGAGTTCCACACCTCTCACCAGCTATGCTGAGAAAACTTCCCAGCTTAATAATGCACATGGGATGTCTCAGAAGTTCTGTGGTCTAAAGCAGCTATCTGGTGGGGATGGTGATCGCATGCGTCTCTTAGGAGGCTTAGGAAGATCTCTGTCCACACAAATATTACAGCTGATTCTTCTTTTGGAAGCAACTCAACTTGTATCCAGTGAAACCAACAGAAATTAAAATCACCCCTCTCTTGACTAGTTAGAAAAGAGGGGAGAGTACAAGAGAGCAGAAAGTGGTGAGGCAGCCCAGATGGTGGCAGAACAGGACAGCATGCAGCATGGCCACGCACCTCAGGACACCCGCAGAGATATGTCCAATGCTGCTGGAGCATATCGTGGGCAAGCAGGCCCATGTCATTGCTGTGTATGTCATACACTGACATGTATGTCCATAACATACTCTTCATTCCACTGACATGCATGTTACATGCCACTAAATACCTTTCTGCTCCTGCCTACCCCCTGCCTCCTCGGGGGGCACATTACCTCCCCCTGGCCCCTTTGGATGACAAGAAGCAGGACTTGATGGATATCCACCGTACATGGTGTTTTATTAGAGACCCACTGCAGTGTCTGGACTGATCATGGCATAACATAGCAGGTTTTTGCCCCTGAGATCCCTGCTCTTGCTGAAGATACACTCTGCTTCAGGTCACACTATTTCCAGTTGTTGTGACAGACAAGCTGGGTACAGAGATCAGATGAGAAAGTGATTTCCAGGCCAATACAAGAAAGGAAGGGAGAGGCAGATTGTGCACAGAAAACATGGACGGAGGACACGAAGTAGGAGCCAGCACGGGTGGGAACACTGACCATGTTAGGCTCGGATAGGCAACAGCACGCAGAGAAGAAGCCCACCCACAGCCATGATCGCAGCAACTGAAAAGCAAACAAAAAGGCCCAGGATAAGGAATAATCCCACCGCCCTGGCAAGGTGCACATACATTCACAACATTTTTATATGTAATTCTTCCTTTTTACTGCAATTGCTATTTGGACCTGAACACCCTGGGCTACAAAAATTTCATGGCATATGCTATTCTTGGTGAAACATGCCTTGGGGGGAGTGTCTAGATCCTGGTGCTGTAAAGCAATTAACCATGTGCTTCCTGTACTGGAGTACCTCCGTCAAAATTAATGGGGCCACCCATGTGCTTAAACTTAAGCACCTGCCTTGAAGCAGGCAAAGTGACTTTTTTTCCACAAGCGTGCATGTGGTACAATTACAATTGCCTTTAAAACAGGAAAAGCACTGGATCAATATGAGCCCTGCTTTTGCAGATCCGTATGCATGTACTCACAGAGCCCTTTCTGCATCTCCTTGTATCAGTGAAGCTTTGCACATGTTAGGTATCTGCAGAAGCAGGGCCTTGTGAGAGCATTCAGCCTAAATAAACTCAAAATACAGTGAGCTGAAAGGCACTCCATGCACCCACAGCTTGCCTCTGAAGGCTGCTCGCCCATTACTTCAATCAGACTATGGGTGTGCCTGGCATCAACCCAGTGCTTGCTGCACCTCAGTAATTGCCTTTTATCCTTGTCAGAGAACTTGCACAGACAATTTTTATGTTACCAAATCTACTAAGATAGTTCATCCTGCAAAAGAACATAGTGCAGACAAAACAACAGGAGGGACTTCAGTACAAGCAGGAGCCCAGTGGTGCAGGTATACTCCAGTTTAAGTCAGCTGAAGATCTCTTCATTTCTCCTCAGTAATCACAACAAGTCATTCTTGAAAAAAATCCTGTGCACGTCAGATTTTTATAAAGTATGACTTACAATGCCTAAATACATTAAAATAGTTTATTTAGACAAAATTAACATTCTGCAACTGCATTGCCTTAAATTATGATGCAAAATAACTTCAGGCATGCAATGATTTACAGAATTATACACTGGATTATGTGCTTATTTAAATTAAAACTGGCAAAGAATGTCTTCTAAGCTGTTTTTGCATCAGCAAAACAACTTGCTAACATTTTCTAAACAGCAATGCCAATATCTCTAACTATAATTAACAATATTTTCTATTTTCATAATGCCCCAGCTTCTTCAGTCATACTAATATGGAAGCAGATCAACCTTCACTAAACCACTCCATAGACCCAAGTTAACACCAAATTAACACCAGAGATTCAAAACTCAAACGCACACAAAGGGAACCCAAGCACTCTATATCTTGAGTCAATTTTGCTGTTTTCTTCTTTTAACCTTGCAGGATTTGAGTGCAGAAAACTGGTGCATCTTGAGATCAGTTTGGCTGTGACCCTTTAGCTCATATTTCAGCTAGGAGGCCCTTTCCCCCCAGGCATTTTCTAATGGTTGCTGCCATCAGACCTTCCCACACCTCCACACCACTCAGCATGCAAAGTCAAAGTTTTCCAAGCAACTGTTCAATTAAACTGAAAAGCAACCACTTCCTTAAAATGAAAAAAACTCAGTGTTTCCCTGAACAAAGAAAACTATTTAATACCTCATCAGCAACAGGGCTGCTCTGAGACGAATTAACTCTGGATTCAGTTTCCGGCACTGAATCCAGAGCACTTCAGATCTCACTCTCTTTATACGGAGTAAAAAAAAAAAAGTCCAGGTGCAAGAGAAATGTATTTCAGTGCAGCCTTACTCCTACAAACCCATAAGCTGTGCACTTATGGTCAAAATACTCTGAGGTTTAGCATTAGGGGAAATCTAAAGTGCTTAGAAACAAACTAAACTGGATCACCAGTGAATAAAATTCACTTTCCGGTCCAAGGAGCACTTGGATAGGTAAGTGAACTTATTAATTGGTCTCAACAGTCAAGACAAAGGAAGATTTATTACTACTTGTGTTAAAAGGATGGCTTGATTTGGCAGATAAACTTCAAAATATAAAAATCCTGAGGCAAATAAAACCAATGTTAAACTCAAGCAAAGCCATCATGCATCTTGTGGCCATCAGATTTGGGGGCCTGATGGCTTCTATGAGGGGCCCAGGTCCCATCTCCTCATTTCCTGCAGGATTTTCTTAGTCTAGAAACCGAAGAGCTGAAAGCAAAAGCCTTCCAGACAAGATCAAATGCTATGGATAAGATTTAAATGCTACTTAATGAAATACAGCTGGACCTCTCCAGGGTTTTAGATCTTTAGCCAGCAAGCTGACCTATATTGGAGAGCAGAGTTGAACCAAGCACTGCATACATCAATTTTATCTGCAAAGTCTCCTCCAACCTCACTGAATCAACCAGCAGACTATGAGGAGAGCTAGTGGGAGCTGCTACTGGTCAGGAGCCCCTCTGATCTGCTCCAGGATAACAGATGACGTGTCTCTGTAACAGCGAAAGTTATTGAGCAAACACTTGCAGCGTTAAATCCCCTTTGCTGGGAAAGAACAGGCTCTGAGGCGACACCATCTCCAAAAGCCAAGCTTGCTTGAAACAAGGTGTGACACCTGCTTCTAGCACTAGCTTCAAGGAAAGAGATGCAGATGGGAAAAAAAAAAAAAAGTAGAGGAGCCTGCAGTTGCAGTGATGCCTCCAGGACCTCTGTGGCCCGCTGGCACTGTCCTGCTCCTTGGCCAGCCCCACTCTGTTGCTTTCATTTATCTCAGGCACATAGAGACAACACTCCTCCAGTTTTAGCTAAGGTGACCCCCACAAAGCTTGTGTGGTTTGCAAACCCAACTGTCCAGAGAGCAAACTTTAATAAACCTATGCGAGGAGCACTTATCAACACCCTTGGCACTGTTTCAAACCCTGGGCTTGGTTAATGAAATGTATATATACCATGGGCCCCAGCAACTGTGCCTGCAATTAATGTAATTAATTTACCACAAGTCGGCAGATGACCCAGAGAGCATTTGGAATTAAACTACATTTTTAATGGCTAGATAGAATTCAGAGAGGCTCTGCCATATATAGATGTGGCTTTTAAGAGTTATAAGATGAAGTCTTGGAATCATGATAAATGAAAGTCTCGTTTGTTGCTTTTAATAAGCCGCTCTCTAATGGGATGTTCTTCAGAGGCTTGCAATTAGAGACTGAAATACTTGAGGGTGCCAGGGAAATTTTTCTAATCCTTCATACAGCCTTGAGTGATGGTAATGATTGCTTCCTGTATCTCCAGGTCAGGAGGCCAGTGCTACACCTAGCAATTCCTGAGTCAACATGCTTGCTCTAAACACCAGAGAAGTAGCATTACACACTGTGAGCTGCTAGGAATATATTCCCACTTTGTCCCAAAATATACAAATGTTTAAGGAGTCACCTGCTCCTCCTGCTGAGCTATCCTAGCTCACCCGTTAAAGCACCTCTCTACACTGCTTGAGAAACACTGAGAACGCAGAAGGCCAAGCACATGATAGCTGTGCAGTCACTATGGGGAAGGAACTGCACTTGGAAAGACCTCTGGCATTATACTTTTCTATGTCTAAGACACGAGAAAGCAGAGACAACCTTTTTTCTAGGTAAGAGGCCAAGTGCTGCCATGTGGCGAAGCCCCAGGAGAAGTCATGCTTCTGATTTCAAAGCAAGGTGAAACATCCACATATTCAGAAGCGCAGAAGGACAAGAGTCTGACTTCCTTCTTCATTCTCTACCTGCTCCACAGTCAAGAGAAGACACTGTAAAATCCCACTTTCAAAGACTACATACACAAGGGGTGCTCAGCAGGCGCCTCAAGCTGCTCCAAATTCCAGCTTGAAGGGCAGCTCAGTTCTCATCTCCAAGTAGAAACAGGACTTGCACAATGCCATCAAACAAATCACCTGCAAGAAGGCGAGGAGGTTTCATCTCTTACTGCTGCACTACCCTCCATTTTCCCTGCTCAGACAAAGCTTATGCCGGTTGCTTATCTGTTCATCACAGTCCTTCCAGCCCATTCCCTTGGCTGCTCCAGAGGAATTCAGAAATAACCTGGAGCTTAATTACAGATTTGGTCAACTCTCACCTTGTGTCTGGGCCATAGTCATGTGAAGGCAGATTAGCCTGGGTCCTTACACCTGTCGCAAAACTGCGGAGCACAGACTGCCTTGTGGAGCCCGCCAAGTTTCCACTAAGCCAAAAAGTGTTTAGAATAGAAGGGGAATGAGGTGTTGGAGCAGCCAAATTTGACAAGCTGATCTTGACAGGGTGTTAGAGATGGATGCTATAGGCAGCAGATTTCCACACTGGCCCTAGGAAGGTATGACCCCATGCAGAAGGGTGCACTGAAGCACTCTCCCTTCAGAGAGCAGTGCTGCTCCTCTCTGGGAAAATGTGCCAGCAAAGAGGCTGTTAATAGGATGGAAGTAGTAAAAACCTTGACCCCAACAGAAGCAGGACCAGACTCTGCCTGCTCTTGGTGGATGGGAATTTTGACTTGGCAGAGCAGTAGCTTCCTCAACAAAATCCTTCCTCTTGTCAGGTGAATCGTGGGGAATATTTGGCAGTAGGCAGCATAATAAAGTGGCTATAAATCACAGGAGACAATGTCCTGCAGGAAGAAGGAAGAGCAGGCAAGAATGTAGAGATAAAAATCCTTTAAAAAGTCCCAACTAACAAAAATTGTGACTCACTCTGGAAAAATTCTCTATGAAAACCATTATCTATAGACTGTCTCCCATTTCCTACGGAAATATTGAAAAAGCAAACTACTTTAAGCCCTGACACAACTTGGAAAATAGGATGGGGGGAGACTGTGGAAAAATTCATCCATTTTTGACCTCCCACATCACAGAAGGTTATAACCACCGTCTGAGGACCTAGGATATACACCACAATCTTTTACCCTCTCTATTCTCTGAAGCTCACTTTTTAACAAGATGCACATATTTGTGTCCAGAAAGCAGCCCTCTGCCACCACAGGCATGGATATTTAAAAGCCTAAATCAGCTAAGGTCAAGGATGGATACGCTGCTGTAAGAGCCTCTAATTGCCAATACCCAGGTGGCAAGATTTGTCTTTGCTTTGTCTTTCAGAGGCTAGTTCTTGCCAGAAGGAGACTTTTCTATATATGCATGACACAGGGCAACTGGAAGTTTTTTGTTGCTTCAATTTTTTTTTTCCCCTAAGTTCTATGAAAAGCTCCCTCTGGTTCTTTGGAAGATCACTTGAGATGGAAAGGTCATCCATAATGGGTAGTTGGCTATAAATGCAGATGCATAGTTGACTTGGCTGTTTTGAACAGCTTTTGCAAACATGAACAGCATTGACCTAATATCTTTCCCACTTTACTCTAAAAGCTCATGCTTTTGTTTAGTGCTACGAAGTTTGAAAGCTTGGGGGACTGGTGAGTCTCTTAACACTCACCCTAAGACCTTGTCTGTTTTGCAAAGAGGGCTGGGTTTGAAGGACAAAAGAGGAGTCCTGCTCTGGAGCAGCTGGTCTCCTCCCCAGACTGCTGAAAACCTGGCTCCTTACCTCAGTTTGTAGGGAGAAAGCGACTGATGCCACACAACAACAACTGAGGCACTTTACTGCTCCCTGTGAGGTGGAATGCAAAGATCTTTGCAACTAGATTGTCTGACACAGACTTTAAAACTTAAAGTCAGTAATGATTTTAGATTAATACATACTTCAATCAGGAACAATAATGGTAACACCTAATTCACACATTGCCAGGAAAGCAAAATTTATATCTTTGCTCTATGTGTAAAATGTGCCTTTGAGAACACATAATCCTAACAAAACAAAGATAATAACAACTCTGTGTTCTTTAATTCAGTACTTGTAGCTGGTTTAATAATAGATTTTCAATCCACTTCTCTTTTTTTATGCTGAGACAACTACAGTCTGATTTAGTGAATCTCTTTGATTTGTAATCCCGACTGTTATATTATTAATATGCCCTTGATGCAAGGAGCAGGATAACTTTAAAAAGTGATCAGCTATTTGGCTTGGCATTTATGACCTTGGTCAGAGGACGTGTTATTTACAGGAAGTTTTCTGGAGCATCTGCAAGTAAATCAGCTCTGAAATGCAGCTTAATTGTTTAGGGCAAAGCACATGTAGTTTCAAATTCCCAGGAATCTCCAGCTTCAGACGCAAAGTGCATTTCCACAGATGGACGCTGACATGTGGAAATGCCACCACGACTACTGTTCAACTGACCTTTGGTTTAGGGCCAGCTGCCAACGGGAAATGCCAAGCTGTTACTTCTATTCATTCAAAAGAAGCGAGAAAACTGCAGAGACTTGAAAGCAAAAAAAGGGGAAGAGGTGTGGTCCTGCCTTTGGGAGCCTAGCAAAAAATAAAAAGCCTGCAGACTCCAGCAAACTCCTCGGCCCTTTGATTGGAAACTCCTTTCAGAACTGCCAAGAGCAGGATGACATTCACTTCACACTGCAGAACTGCTCTCAAGCCTCTGCTCGCTGCAGCCTGGGACTTGGGAGGATAGGTGCAAAGAGGTGCCATACAGCATCCTAGAGAGGAATATCCTGAGGCATCCAGGGCCTTTCAGGGACCTGGGAACACCCTGAAGCCAGCACAAAGTAGCCTATTTGCAAGAGCTGGCCAGGCTATATCCTCAGTGCGGCAGAGCAAGATGGTTTTTCTCTTTTTCCTGCTCTCTTACACCAACAGAAAAGACAGAGCCTGGGCTCTGCACAGTTTGCTTGGTGTTGCAAGAAGTAGTGATTCCAGCTGGAGTTCAAAGTAGCTGTTTTCCTAATAGCAAATACAGGAAAGAATTAGGAAAGAAAATGCAACCCCCCTGGAACTAGGCACTGGAACAATATAACCATTCCAGAGGTTTAATAGGAAAACATCTTCCAGAAACAGGTTAACTGCTTCAGAAAGGGATTATCCCACGACTTGGAACATGTTTATTGTCCCCGCTGTCACAGCAGTAGAGTTACTCCACAAATTGTCTTGAATCCATATCCAAGGCAAAGTAGCATGAGTAACACATCTCTATGGCATCTCTGCTTTCTTCCAAACCAGAGCAATTTCTTTGTTTTGCTTTGTTTAATTTCATATTGTCTGTCATCTTTCTGGATTTTTGGGGTTTATCCTGCTGTTCTCACGAGTCACTCAATGCACTAGACTTTAAAATTCATGGGAACTCAAATCGGCGGAGAAGCCCTGTGGTTTTGAGGTCAATTTTCTAATAATGGACCAAACCTTGCTCCAGGAGGCTTCTCCACCATCTCCAAATGAGGGACTGTGGTCTTTTCAGTTAGGGGAATGGTTGATAAGATAAAAATGGATGAAGAGCTCAGCTCCCTGTGCCTGCCCTTCCCAGTTATCCAGCATGGCACCATGGAGAAGGTCCCAGAAACCTGCAGCTGCCCTGGGGTCCACAGAGGGAAGCGTGAGTACAAGGTAGGAGGATTAAGGCAGCAGCAGAGGCAGCAATAAAACTCTAGCCAAAGAAGACAAGGGCTTTTATAAGCATGCCAAGAGATAAAGAGCAAAGAGGAAGCACATCCTGGAAAGCACATTAGGCAAGAGGACAGAGAGAACTGCTGACAAATGGCTCAGGATTTGCAACTGCTTGCTGAGACTAGAGAAAGTAGCAGTGAAAAGGAGATCTGCAAGGGTACATCCTCCAAGGAGGGGTACTGAGCCCTTGCCAGCGACTGTGGAAAGAGCAGGAGCTACTGGCAGTCACACAGTTGTGATTCCCTGTGGCCACAGAGGGATATACATTCCTCCCCCTGTCATTCACCCCCCAGACCCTTCCTCGCAGAGGTGCTGGGTTACATCCATAGCTTCCCTACAGTCACACATGCATTCTCCTGTTTGCACCAATATACAAGCACACATCCAGGCTGGGGGAAGCCAAGGTTCACATCCACCTGCTCTGATTGAAGAGGAATTTCAATCATAACCTCTAGCCTTTAAGGAGAGACTTGAATCTTCTCTAGAGTGTTCAGAGCCAACTCTTTTGATTACAGCTTTCCCGTAGGCCCTGGTGTGAACTGCCTGTAGCCATTGACTCCTCCCCGCCCCCCACTCTTCTCTGCAGCTGCATGCTTCTCATGCAGACAGGAGCATTTGCTTTTCCCTTTTTAAGCCCAACAAGTCACTCAAAGCAGACATCAGGAGCTCGAACAGCTGAGCTGGAAGAAACTGTCAGTCTCTGACCTTGACTGGAGATGAGTCTGGCAGCACACTTACCTTTCAAGACAGGAAATAACTGTGTCTGTGTCCTTCCACGGATGCCTTATGCCTGCGGACAGAGTTGCTCAGCCCGGCAGGATTTAACTGCTCTGCATTTGCAGACTGATACCTTACTTCCTCTGGGACAGAAGACCCTCACCCAACAAATTCAGTGCAGTTCCTCTGCGTCTGTAACATCTCTTAAGGCGTACAATATCCTGGAATTTACAGTCACCTTGCTAGACCTGAGCTTAAGACAGACCTGTATCATAAAAGCAGCTGTGGGCTGATGGGTACCCTAGAAGCATAAATGTTTATTTTGCACTGAAAGCAAATTCAGCCTTATCAGTAGATGTACTTCACACTGCTTAGTGTACTTCACATATACATGAAGGAAGTTGCATTGTTTGACTACTGCCACTAAAAAAAATGTACTAATACCTATGTAGAATATGAAAAATGTGCCTTCTGTGCTGGCTGCCAAACAAGTTTAATGTTTCAGTACAAACTTCTCTTGATATAAGCCAGACTTTGCCCCAGTACCACAATCTCTTGTTCATCAAAAAATTCCATCAACTTCCATTAGAGTTGTCAAAGATGGTATAGCCCAGGCTTTCATCACTTGCCTATGTTTAAGCACATGAGAAGTCAATGGGATGGTGTGAAGCAGAATGTCTCCCTCTGTGGGGGAAACTCTCAGTATGATTTACTAACACTTGGAGAACACATTAGTATACTACACATGAGAAATGAAATCCAGATCTGACCAAAATGTGGGGCATTTAGCCATTTCGGTGGGTTTATTCTCATTTTCTTTGCAAGTGTTTTCCTGAAGTCAAGTTTTCTCCATGAGCAAAGTCCATTGCAAGCTCTGAGTGCAAACATATGGGGCTGAAAATATTTAACCTGTAATAACATGTTCTGCTTATTTTTAAAGGAATGTGAAAATACTCCTCTGAGAATCAAGTCAAATAATCAGGGCCAGCCTATACACAGATGAAAATCATTGGGAAGTGAACTACATCTGTGAGAGTGCCTTTGTCAATCCTGCTTGTCCAAACAGATCAATCAGCCCACCCTCGTGCTGTTTTACAGTGCTACCGCTTGACAGCTTTGTTCACATGCTGCTTTTGCCTAAATCACACTAATCAGCTGGTCAGATAAAAGTTATTACAAAAGTTGAAGAAGTATAAATACACAGCTTCCTCTCTTACCTTCCGCTGAGAAGGAAACCGATAACAACAGCCAGCAGAATGACTCCCACTGTTACAGACACAACAATTATAGGAATCTGGCTCTGGTCGCTGGATGCAGCTACTGCTGAGATGAGAAACAGAAAATGGAGATTAGGGTTAAAATGACAGTCAGCACTCATACGAGTCTTTCTAGTGAGGCTGCCAGCGAGGTTTCAACTCTTACCAGTTTGTTCTTCTTTTATGGTTTGTGTTTTCCCCCTTTTGCTGTCTGTTTCTAGTTGGAAAGGATATGGGTGGAAAGGAAACAAAACCACATGCAACACTAAGCCAAAAACCCAACAAGATTTCATCTCACTGCTGAATTCAGAAACCAAAGCATTGCAGAAGGCAGCCTTTGAGTTTGTGAACTCAAGTTTTTCTCCCTGCGTTAGCTGTACTAGAAATCAGATATAAAAGATGAAAACCCAACAGGCTCTCATTTGATGAAAACTCAATAGCCAGACAGGACTGACTATTTATGGCATATTTATTTTATTAATGACATAACATTTATGGAATGTTATTGCTAACAGACATGACCAAAATTTACAAGATAAAAATAATTACCTGCACTTCAAGAAGTTACAAACAATTATAAACTAACTCCTTGTGGCATCTCTATGACATGGCCATAAGGTGCCCTCTGTAAAACAGGAATTTGCTAAGACACATACACTGCTTGGTCTTTCTATTGGCTGAAACTTGGGGAAGTGAAACTCTTCCAGTCCATGCCTTGTAGAAGCCCTCCTGCCAAAAGGCAGGAGACTAAGCTGGTGATAAAGATGCCAGCAGAAAAGTCAGAAGAGCTGATTGAGAACTGAGTTTTGACACGGGTCAAGTAAGAGCAGGTGAGCAAGCTCCTGTAGGCTGTAAAATGGAAATGCTAATACCACTTGTGTCTTGTGTATCTGCCCTACACAGCAGGGGAAGGAGCCCATTTCCCCACAGGGGTTTGTATGTGGAGTTCCCCAAGCAGAAACCAAAGTCTCCTCACCTTGCCCTCTTTGCTGCCAGCTTATTTAGCTGCACATATATAATCACTCCAGGGTACAAATCTCACATCCTCCCTGCAAAACCAGCTCCCTGGCACAGGCACCACTGCTCTGTGGGGGAAAACCTCATTTAAGCTCTTAACCTCGTGCCAGCCCAGGATGAAGCTTCATCCACCCCAGAGAGCAGCAGGAATTGATTGCGTCCTGAAGAAGCCTTTAACGAAATGATTGAACTAAAAAAGGGTCTTTAGCACAGGATTAACATTATGAAGGCTATAAAATAACTGAATATAGTCCCATATTAATTGTTAAAGGAAAAGAATGACAGAAAGGTATGACATTAAACATTGATCTGCACTGGGCTTCAAGTAGCTCTTCATATGGGAGCTCTCTGGTGCTTAACCACGAGCAGGGTGGACCTGCTACAGCAGTGTAAGTGATTTCAGAAAGATTGGTCCTGATACATTAAATATTTAATGTTAACTGCTCCAAACCCCTGCCATCATCCAGAGATTTTATTAGCCTCACAAAGTTATGGGGGCTCTTTAAGACGGTGTTTTATTGCTTTCTTGACAAAATAATTAAAAAGAAAAACATTTAAAGGAGAACATTAAGCAGTAACTGGTGGTTTTTTGCACAGCTCAAGGGATGGGGAAATGAGATAAATTCTGCAGTGATCTATGGCAGATGAAAAGCCAGAATTCACAAGCCAAGCTGGGGCTTGCTGCCATTCAAAGTCAGGGATACACACACACACACACCTGCATTACCCCTTCTCACCTTGGTGATATGCTCCTACTCCTGCCCAGGAGACCAGCTAGATTAGCTCACCAATCCACCCAAAACCCAACTCCTGGCAAGGTTAGTTTTTGGGGCTAGATGAGCTTGGTGGCATTTGGAAAGGATGAAGCAACAAGTGGATACCCCCAGCAACACCTTCACTCAAAAAAATTTGCTGAAAGTCCTGGCTGCTTCATGGTGCTTTGCAGAATTGCACAAGCAGGGAGAAGTATGCAAGAATTCCCAAAATCTGGAAAAAGAAGGAAGTCCAAAACATCTTATAGCTTTCCTCTACTGCATTTCTCAGGCTGTTGTATAATTCCTCCAAATGTATTAAAGATAACTACAGAAACCTTGCGAACTGGAAACAAAATCTGTTGTTCAGTCCACACGACTTGGAAATTGTTTTTATTTCTCAGAACGCCACTGAAAGGTTTTCATCTGTGCTTGAATAAAAATCATTTGCTTTGGCTCTAACAAGAAGTTCAGATCTCTACTCTGATGTAGCAGTGAGATTTCGATCTGTGCTTGCTTTCAAAATCTCCAGGATGTGCAGGAAAGCAGTGGGAGTCTGGTCACACTCCTGACATTAATATTGACTTTATATAGGGCTTTGGGGAAAAAAATGCTTTTTATAAGGTTTTAAATGTCAAACAGAGCTGCATTTTGCAAGATACTAAAACAAACATTGTATTTCAATCCTATCAGGTGTTACAGGATCTGGTTAAGTCTGGTCTCAACCAGAGCTTGAGTCCAACAGACAACAATTCCCAGTTCCCAAACTGGGGACCATGCAGTAGGTATTCGTCTGACTAAGCCAGCAACTCCTTAATATCAGAGAATTACCAATGCAGTACCTATTCCTCTGTCTTTAAAATGTGAAAAAGACTGGGATGTGGCTATGACTAAATGACCCACGGAATTTCTAGTACTTAAAAATATTTCCACTTGGTGTCCTCCAAAAGTCCTGATTAACACAGATACTTACATGATGGGCTTTATGAAAGTGCCATTATTTCTGGGCCAGGATCAGTGGTCGTGTCATCGTAGATCAAATGTGCATATATTTCATGTGTTACTCATTGACAGATCAGAACAATATTACTCAAACAACTCTATGCTAGAAACTTTTTATCTGAGAAAAACTACAGAATAATTTTTTGGCATAACTTGACTTGGTTGCTACTTATAGGGAACGAATAATGGTTAATACAATAAGAAATACATTAAATAGACTGTCCTTACTGCATTACTGTTTGCATTGTGATGCAATTTTCACTGTATTGGCTTAATCACTGGATCCACAGCTACATTTGCACGTGTATAATGACTCCTTGAAAATCTATTATGACTTCAAAGGCAGCATGCACTGAAAAGACAACTCGGCATCTTCTTCTCAAAGATGATGAGTTTTAAATAAACTGGAGTAACAGTAATCAAAGTATTGATGAATTTAAATTTCCAAAGAAAACACAGAAAATAGTCTCTTTCCCACAGGAATGATCAGAGTATTTCCACCATAAAATTCCTCTTCCATGCACACAGTATAAAAATTAATAAAGGACAGCTGTACAAACTAAAAGAGAGAAGATGTATTTTCTGGTGGACAAAATTGTATTTGACACCTCAGCAAAATTCTGTATTTCGGACAAAAAGAGTTTCCCCACAGCTGTGCCTAAACACAGAAGAAAGAGCAGCTGAGCCTCCGTGTGCCTCAGGAGTTCACCCTGCCACAGAATCTGTTCCAGAATCCAGCCCTGGATAACCAGATTCATTAAAAAAAAAAAAAAAACAAAAAAAAGAAAAAAAAAACTGAAGAAAATTTAAAACCCCATAAATGTAACAGGCCAAGAAGAAGTTCTGCACCTGCAGTGCACATTTTTTTCCATTTCTGATTACAAGTCAACCTCCTTTTCTTGACACTGTGGCACTGGCAGCCAACAGAAGTAATCTTTTAATTTGACAGGAACTTTCTCCAAGAACCACAAAAGACAGTAATGCTGGTTCAACTTTCCCCTTGCAAAGAGGCACCATTTCAGGGTTTTTTCCCCCTAGATGTAGATATTTAAGAGAGCTCAGGATCCTCTGCAGACAGCCTTTGAGGAGCAGGTCCCATCCCCTCTGTCCCTCCTGAGAGGAAAGACTCTCTTACACTAGACTCCTGTAAATACAGGATTTTTCTAAGCATGCAAGGCCATGAATTTCTGCAGCCTGAACATCTCTCGCCTCACCATGAGGAAGCAAAGGACATATATGTCAAGTGCAGAGTCATGATGTGCCCGATGTTTCCAAAGTCAGGGGATGAAGCCAATAAAAGGAAGCGCTCTCTGCAAAGGTATCGATCCCCTGACTTGTTCCCGGTAAGTGCTGCAGAGACAGGGGCTGACAGTAATTAAAAACACTTACACACTGGGCTGGTTTCGAACTCGAACCTTCGGCTGAAGCCCCCGTAGCCGGCAGCCGTCCGGGCGCGGATCTGGAAGACGTACGCTGAGCCTGGCTTCAAGCCATCCGCCGTAATCATCGTCTCTTTGGACTTGATGATGGTGTAGCTCGTCTCCTGGTCCTTTTCCCAACACCCCCCCCAAAAAACCACAAAGTTCAAACACACAAAAAGTGCCTCTCAGAGCAGACAGACTCTTAACAATCCCCTGAGAAATATTACAAAAGATGACTGAAGTATGCATTCTTGTGGATTTCTTCCTCAAACCCCCCTCTCTGAAGGTCCTTTCTGCAATACAAAATGTGAGATCTGATTTTTTCTTTTATAATCAATGATTCTAGGAGGCACGCAACGGGCACCTGCAGTAGAAGCAGCTTTTTTTGCTTGAGGTGTACATGGCCTGGGGCAATGGAAAGTTTTATGGTACACAGATCAATCCCAAGGCACAGGGAAGATAAAACAAGTCCCATCGCCTTAAAAAAGGATTTTGATTTACACCAAATCGGCTTCGCAGTAATGTATGTAGGCCTAAAAGAGAATAATATATTACATCCAGTACAACTTTATGCTTGCATTTCTAGAACCACGAATTAGACCTTAGGAAGAGAATAATAAACCAAAACTCCAGGAAAATACCTAATTTTTGCATTGTTCTTCAGAAGCAATGAACTTGAAGAAAAATTGCTCAAATAAATCTTCATCTACATCAGTTTCTAATGTGAAACAGTTCCAGTTCTTTGATTAAAATTTTGTTGAAATGCTAAGTAATTACTCATAGAATTATTTACTGTAACACATAATCTAGACAAGAGCTCATAAATTAAGGTCTACAAATTTGGAAACTGCTTTTTATTCACCATGTCATCTCAGATCCGAATTATTATGAGGTAAACCAGAGTTTTTAGTAGTTCTTTACCAAGATTTCTGGATAGGTCTTAGAATCTGAACTCATTTTTCTTTTTTCTTTTTAATTTAATGGTCAGCTTCCCATAGAGAGCAATATTCCTGGCTAAGGTGCTGGGAATTTCTTAAATGTAAGATTACAAAATTTCTCAATTGAAGCCTGTTTTGCAGAAATGTGTACAGACACACATGCGCGCACACACACACACACACACACATATATATTTATGTGCCCTTTTTTTCTTATTAAGGAGTCATCCCTCTTACAGGAATGCAATCTGACAAAATTCAGATTTCCCAAACATTTAATATAAATCATTCTTGTTCCTTGGAAATGAAGGTGAATTTACCCTTATGAAGGGCTGAAAACTGAGAGAATATAAATTATAGTAGCAACAAAGAGAAAGGATTAAGGACAATATCCTCAAGGATCTCAACTACTGGTTAAAAAGCAGCAACTGAATATTAGGTCACATCTTTGCCTGTATGTCAGCCAATTAACTTTTCAATACACTGTTGGCTTCTGCAAACACTTGGACTCTTGAGCTTTGCTATGGAAAACACTAAGCTTCACTCTCAGCCTGAAGAAAATAAATCAAGACAGCATAAACTTGGACTGGCTGGAGCTACCTCTCCACAAAGGACTCACTCTTGAAGAACTATTTCCTGAAGGTATTTGAGACTAGTTTTGGCTACAAATACAACATTTTAAGCTCCCTCTCCCACCACTTTGTTTGAAAACAAACTAAGGAAAATGAAGAAATACACACATTTTTCCACTTTAATTATTTGCTTCATCTTTTTTTGGTTTCTAAAACATATTCTTCCCAAGCCATTCCACGGTAAGGATTCAATGTATCCCAACAGTCATTCAAATAAGTTAATAAAATAATTAGTAATGGATTATTTCCAGCAACAAAATAACCTGATTCTTGCTGTGTACTTCAATCTTCAGCCCTATTTAAGTCACTCACATATCTATTTCACAAGCTCCCCGATCTGCAAAAATAATGTTGATTTTATTTTGATGGAGAAGATTTATTAAATTCTTTCCCCTGTTTGCATGGACTGCTTGAGCAGTTCCTTCCACGGTCAGAGAAAGAAGACAGAAGGAGTAAGGATTTAGTCCTGGTCCATGTTGAGTGATTTCACCTGGATCACAGATAGACCTAATGGAATATCTTCCTTAAAATAGAAATTCAATCCCCCTGAAAAAGCGAATTGTGACTCAATTTCATTATTTTCCTCTTGTTTTCATGTAAAAAGCCTGAATGTTTCCAAGGAAAAAAGAACACCTTACAATTCCAGCCAAGGCAAAAAAATTGCTATTCAGTCAAATCCTGAAAACCTGATTTTTGGATATCTAAGATTGCCAGAGATTTAAGGATGTGTATTACTCAAAATACACAACTTCGATAAAGTGCATTTGTAAACATTTTCATTTAATGACATTTATTTTGCAGGAAGAGAACAAGTCACCATTTGAAATGAAGACTAGGAGAGGAAAGTTTTGTGGGGAGACTGCTTCCAGCTAAATTGAGGGAAAACCCAGGCAAGTTTTAAAGCCAAGATGTCCTTCATCGTATCAGAGCACATACAATCTCTCTTCACAACCCCCTTCTCCCCTCCTTTCACAGTGAATGGAAAATCAAGTGAGAAATTGAAATACCAAAGGCAAGGGACTGCCTGATGTTTCTGGGAGGAGACAGATGCTCAGTCCCCAATCCCTTCTATTTTTAACAAATGAGCAGGCTCTATCTTAATGTGATAAGGCTGGAGAGGAATCTGACACACGGATTTAATGTATTTGTTCAAGAGAAGTGGCACACTAATGGAAAACAACACCCTAATTTCAAGTCTTCCTAATCATTTACTGCAAAATCAATCTGACATTGATTTACGCATAAAATCTCTCCATTCCCTTCCATGACTCAAATAATAATAACTAAAAGAAGAAAAGAATAAAGAGAAGGTACTTGGGAAGCTCAGCAATCAGTCCATCACACCTTTTCAAAATATTTGATTTCGTATTCCAGGATGATGCCATTGGGTCGATCTGGCTCCTGCCAGGAAAGGGAGATGCTATTTTTAGTTATCTTCCCTTTTTTCACAGTACTGACTGGAGAAGGTGCTGCAAGACAGGAGAAAAACAGAACAGACAAAATCCATTGTTAGTAAGATGGTCTGCCTCAGCCAAAATCAAACTCATCACTGCACCCTCAAATGCAAGGCAATCCTTATCTACTGCAGATCAATGTCTGTTTTTACCTTGGTAGTATTTGCCCATTTTTAACAACTGGACTTGCACAGATTTGCAGTAGCATGACCACCAAGGCAAAACAATAACATGAACTACTATCACAGTTTCCATGTCAGCCCATCTTTGCAAAAAGTTTTCAAACACTTCAGCACCACAACTTCTCTTTTCAAATGTGTCAGGGGTCTACTTTATCAGAATTACATACTGATTATGTTTTGTTTTCTTTTGCCTGCTTTCAAGGCATATATTTTTCAGAAGACCTTAGATTACACAGGCTCCATAACTATTTTTGGATTTTAAGTAGTTTAAGCCTAGGCATCTTTCAGCCCCCTCCTTCCAGAAGCAAGGAATATTACAACCTTTATAATTCAATTGCTCTCCATAAATATCACTGGGGTGTTACAGCTCACATAGTGATGCTAATTCCTTGCAAATGGCAGAAGATTTTAATGGCAATCACACTTCGGAAGTTCTCAGTGTGCTTGGGGAAGCCACAGCATGAGAGCAGCCGTACCAGCTCTGCTCATTATTTTAAGAAGCAGCCCTGAAAGGTTATCTGCCCTTTGCAGCACACATGTGCATCAGAAAAAGGCTTGATCCTTTGTATTCAGTCCCATGTCTGCAGAGACTTTTTAAGTTGTGGTTGCTGCCACCCCTGCCAGCTCTCTAGCAAAAGTTGCTATGGGCAATGCAACCCTAACACCCCAGGTATTTCATGCCAGTGATTAGAAAACAACACTGAGTGAAAAGAAAAGGGGGCGGGAGGAACTCACAGACTCCCATTTGCAGGGCCAAGAGCAGCTTCTCCAGAGATAAAAACAGGCCATGCCTGGATGAGGGTATTTAACTCACCCTCCACACAGACCAGCTCCTGTAAGGCTGACAGGGGGCCTGAGGAGACCTATGGCAAAGACTTTTGTGGCCATATGGGGAATGGAATGCAAAGAGCAGCAGCAAACAACCACATTTCATCTTCCAAAATGTATATGGAACTATAGAAAAAAAATTCTTCTATATGCAGGACTAGCTAATTATCTTAACACTATAAAAAAACCCAACCCAGTAAGTAAAATAAAGACAACAAATACATTAATTTTTCCAGGTCTGTTTTTAAGCCAAAAAGTAAGGGAAGACTTCCAGACAATTATTCTCAGACTGAAGGCTAGCAGCAAGACTTCTCTGTTACAGCAAGTTCCCACATCTCAGTCATGCCTCAGCCATAATGTTTTACACTCCTGTTTACTTTCCTCACTTGGCTCTTGAAGGATCCTGAAAGGTGTTGTCTATTTCCATACTGTTTTCTGCTGGACAGCTGGCATCAAGCTGTACAGACAGTGTTTGCTTTTTAACTGTGCATCCACCACTGTGCTCACAACTGCTCCACTGAGCGAGAAAAACCACCTTGATTTGAATGATGATCATCTTATTTATGTAGGCACTGCATGGTGATCACCAACAATTTTTCATCTGCAAAAGTCACCTTACCCCTCTCTGACTGACGTCTCCTCTACAAGTTTTTTTGACTTTTGGCAAGTTTATATGAAGGCAAATAACAACCTAAATACGAACTGCTAATCTGGTAAAGGAATTTTCATTAATCAACCCAGGTGCCTAAATATGCTCTGTGCATCCACGTGCACAGCAAACTGAGCTGTGCATATGAGATACAAGATCTGTGCACACATGTATAGTCAGATACGTTATCTCAGAGAAGACAGAGCGAGTAGTGAGCTCCAATAAAATAGAATGAAGCCCCTTCTGATGTAAGAGAGATACATAGTTTTAGGGGCACTGTGTAACAAGCCTTGATGTGTGGTGATGGTGCCAAGTAGAAGGAGATTCTACAATCCTCGTTAAATAGATGACACTGATTACTTATTACTAGCCACTCAGATGTTACCATGTACAGGGAGGAGCCACCAAAGTACTCAAAAAAAGGAACCTGTGCCCTCTGGGACTGATCTCCAATGCCCCCAGATCCCTGCAATGCCTGTCCCATGCTTACAGAGCTGGCAAGAGAGGTCTGGCAGGCTAGAGAACATCAGCGCTGAGCATTAAACCATTTTAAAACTCCCATTAGCAAAAGTAAACTTGAGAAGAGTAGTGAGGGGAGACCTCAGCCCCTCCTGATATTGAATGCCTCTCAGGAAGGTGAAAATCATGCTATCCCCAGTATCAAAATCGCCTGATCAAACAGTGGGTTTTTTCATCCATTTTACGGAGGTTTCCTGAAGTGTTTACAGCACTGAGGCTCACAAGTGCTTTACAGCCAAGAAAACAATGTAAGTGCTCCCAAACTCTGCTGCAAAACCTTTCCCTTGGAGGTTCAGGGCAGTTTAGCTCTCCTTTACGTGCACCTGCAGAGTACAACACAAAATGCACCCCCAGCCACCCAAACACACCCATCAAACTCCCTACACCCCTAAACCAGAGCATTCTCTTTAAAAAGTGTGTGCAAAAAGCTTGGCTAGTGAGCAGCTTCGTGGACTTAAATCTCTGGGTGTGCAAGCCTCTAAAATGTTCACTTGCGGCTCACAGAATGCTCTGCTCTACCGGGAAATGGATGGAAGATAAGAAAATGAGTAACCCAACTCTTCAAGTAAATTAGGAGTAACCGTATCCTTTTTGAATCTCCTTCAAAAGAAGTGTTAAAGTGTAACCGTGAGATAAAGGCCAATTAAGTAAATTCAATAAATCCCAGTGGTGCTGGCATGATACAGCAACTACTCTGCATCCTCAATGCACAGAGATGACGATGCTCTGAAGCAAAGGAAGGAAGGTATAAGTATTTTAGACTTTTCTTTGTCAAACAAAATGTAATCCAATCCAGGCAAGTGGACAAGGTCTGCAATCATTCCATCTTAAAAGCCTGCAACTGGATACTGTGCTATATGATCTCAGAAAAATAAAAGGATTACTTAAGACTTGCTTTTCAAAGGTCACTGCTTCTGCAAGGGCAGCATCCTCTTAATAGAAAGAAGTCAAACCACAGAGCCCTTCCATTTGGAGTACAACATGTAAAAAAAAATAAATTCATGCAGGATTCAAGATATATAAAGCTGTAATATCTCATGTTTCCTATGTAAGCAGACAGAAGTCTTGTTCAAATCCCTGCCTTGACACAACAAAAGGTGGATGTACATCGTGAATTGTTCATGTTCTGCATATATGCATTAATTTCTCAGCCACACAGTCAAGATCAAAGAGGAATATTACATCATTTATGTTTATGTCTGCCATTTATGAAAACAGCCATGCATGTGATGAAAGCAAACAGAAGATGTAACAAGGTGTGAAATTGCCAATGTACATTTTTGCTTTCCTGGGACCAAAAATTAATCAGGAAGCAAAGAAAAGAATAGAAAACGGATTCTTCCTTTTATTTTTTTTGTTCTGTTTCTAACATTTCTTAAGAAGAGTAAGGGGACATACCAAATAAATAAATTAAACTTTCTGTAGAAGATGCATCATTAGTCACATCTGAATAACTACAGGAAATTATTTCACAAGGAACAGACATTTTAGGATATTGTTCCTCTGCAACCTTTGATAATGACATTAGCACTGAATTAGCCATCTAGGCACCAAAGGCCATATTTACAACACACAGTGCTGTGTCCCACTAATATCTAACATACAATAATGCTTAGAGCAATAAAATGCTAATTATATTTTATGAGAAACTACTGTTATCAGGTGAACAACCACTGTACCAAGAAAAACAAATAATGCAGTTTTTACTTTTCATGGTCTATCTAATGCTCTCTCCAGGCCAATTACTTTTGCCTTGGTATTTTTCACTCTGGCAGAAACAACAGCTAATGGCTCCTGATCTCACTCAGTCCCAAAGCCATAACCTTTACCTGTTATCATATAACCAAACAGTTATACTCTAATTAATGCACTTAATAAAACCAAATATAATTGAAGAAAATAAAACCTGTACTAGAAGAGTAACCACAAGACAAGTAACTCTGGTTTCACTTCAAAAGCCTGGTATATTGTAATTTTTCCCTAAGTTTCTAATTTTTTTTTTCTCAGGCATTTGGTGACTTCAGAGTTTGAAGCAAGACTTCCCTTATTCACCAAGTCACACTAAAGGCATTGCAAAATTGCAGGTGGCTTCAAGTAGTAGGTTAATTTAAAAAAATATAAATATGTTAGTTAAAATAGAAACACTGCATGGGGAAGGAAAAAAGTGCTTTCACTGCATTATCTCTTTGCATTTCAACAAAGGAACTTTTAGGCCAGCTTAACATCCAGTGGCTCCCTTAAGGTTACTTTTACTGTAAATATTACAACCTGGGTCAGAATTTAGGATTTAAGTCATAACTTGTCTTTTGTGCTGCAATTTTTCATATCCCAAAGTGTACTCAAGTTTGTCTGATAATGGCTTTCAAAACTCTTTGTCTCTTTGGAACAAAGAGTTGCAAACCATGCCTGGCTAGTTAGACAAACAGGCTGGGCCCCAAGTTTGCAGCTTGCAAAATGTTTTCGAAAACTGAGTTCAGAGAATGCAAGGTCCTTGTATTAAGTAGCATTAAATGCCATTTCTACTCCATCTGAGATCTTTTGTGGGATTTCAATCCTGCACAGGTCCTAAATAAGGCAAAGAGGTAAATTTTAGCCCCAGGATTAGATTAAATCCAAACACCTTGGCAAGTAGAAGCCAAATCGTAAAACATTATTCATATATGGAGATCATCTTCTTTTTAATGATTCTTCAAGGCA
This sequence comes from Phainopepla nitens, assembly GCA_013400175.1. Lineage (NCBI taxonomy): Eukaryota > Metazoa > Chordata > Aves > Passeriformes > Bombycillidae > Phainopepla > Phainopepla nitens. The sequence continues at coordinate 486,560 of VXBQ01009689.1, forward strand.
TCTCTTGTGCAGATGGGAACTTCGTGTTAGTCCTTTTCACACATCAATATCAAATCAATATCAAAATGAGAACATCTCAAATCTTCAAATTCCTTTGGCAATGAATATATAATATTTTTTCACAACTTCTACATCCAAGATGAACCCTGAGGTGCCAGGTCTTAGATCTCTTTGCAGTCTGAATGGACATTCTGAATGCCTCTGAAACCTGAGATACCCTGATCTGCACCTTGAAACAAAACAGGTCAAACAAGAGAGAGGAACCCAACTGAAGCACTCTATGGCCCTGACAGAAGATAGGGCCCCATTTTTGTAATATGAAGCCATTACTAACCCTATCAACCAGATCTATCTCATTTGAAAAGGGGTGATCTTCCAGGTGCCTCCCATCCTGGTTCCTGTAAGATTCAACACAGCTCCTTAGGCTCGACACCAGCACATGACTTGACACCCAAGCTGGTGATCTAGTAGGTGCTTCCAAGACCTTGCTGCCTCCCAGCTGGACAGAAGGTTGGGTTTGTGAAAAGTGAAAATCCAGCTGGTGCCTGATTGTGTTGAAGAGCCTGTTCTGTCTTTGACAAAGCTTTCCTCAGAGAACTTCTCTCTAGGCTTCTAATCCTTGGACCTAAGATACCAGAAATGTACCTCTGCTAAAAGCAAAGAGAGCAATAGGAATGCTGTGGTTTTGTGGACACTATTAACCCAATGTTTTTAATTGCCAGCACCCCCACTACAGAGAAATGCTCTTGTGTTGGTAAACACAAATCAGAAAAAACACCTTCAATTCATATTCACATTAGAGAAACAACAGAAGTAATCTGCATGCTATTTGCATTAGCACTGGGGTGACGGCTCATCTCTTACTTCTGATCTCTGTAACAGCTGAGGAGATCTGCCTGGCTATGCATCAGTGTGGTCTAAGGCCTCAAGATTTACATGCCCCAATACTCTGTGTTCTTGCAGTAACTGAAATGTGTTTAGGGGAAGGAGAGGTGTGTGAACACTAAATTCAATAATTCAAAGCTTTCTTTTCTCTTAGTATCTCCTAAAGGAGTTTGCAAGAGAATGAGCAAATAGAGGAAACCACAGCAACAAGCTAACAACAACTGACCCAGCTGTAAGGACCTACTGCTTCTTATCGTAAATCTTTAGATGAACACTTAGTGATATTTTGCTACTCCTGTAAAATGGTATTAAAAGAACAAATAGCAACAAACACCTTGTTACATATGAAAAATCACTACTGAAATCCTTCCTGCAATAATTTGTGTTATAAAAATGTGTCTGTAAAATATTCTTTGTTATTAAGACCAAGTACTGATTATTGACATGCAAATTATGAAAACAAATCCATAGCTTTAAATGTTTGTACGTAGTCTTTTCCTCTTAATCAAAGTATGTTGTTAATTGTAAAACAGCAGGACTCAACACATATTCCTTGAAGGACACTGGATGCAACCAATGAAAGAATTTGCCATTCAGAATATATTTTGCCGTAACAAAATATTGCTAAGACTCACCTACCTAAGTGCCTACCTTTGTGGATGCAGCCCAGGAAGGTGTAGCAACATCTCACCTCTGGCACTCCTTTCTCTTGCTGACTGCATGAAAGTTTCCAAAATTCACCGCTTATGCCACAAAGCGACCAAATAATTTCTAAAAAAATCTACCATAAGGAAGTTACTTTGTGTCAGGGCTATCATATATTAAAACTGCAACAGGACTTCAAACAGAGCCTAAAGACACCACAAAATCCAGGCACTAAACTCTAGAGCCTTTGGGGGTAAGACTGCCTTGTCGTTCCTCATGTGCACACCACCCCGTAGAGAACAGAGCCAGAATATTTAATGATACCTATCGTATATCACTGCCATCTCAAAGAAACACGTAACCTTTGGCAAGGCTCTTAAAAGCACATGGTTTCAAAAAGTAAATTGGATTCTTGCCGTTTGCCTTCTGTTTACAGAGTTGCGCAGACACGCTTTCGGCTCCTGCCAATCATGGATGAGATACGTGCACTCTTAAAGAATGGAAGCTGACTGCAGACTCACAAAACTTGCAGGCACGAGGCCTGAGGAAAACATGACCAGATATCACAAGAGAAAATTCTGTAATATTGAGCACACTCATCTCAAAGGAGGGAAAGTATTACCTCCAGCTTGCTCATCAACAAACACATTCAAGTCCTTAGCAGGAATATTGGTATAAAACAGTTTTAAGGAACTTTAAGGACTCAGTATAATGAAGGCTACAAAGAGCACCACAATCTGCAACACCAATCAAGGTAATCTTTTTCTCTTGAAACCTAGAGGCTTGCACTCACTCACCTGTATTTTGCAGAGTGCAAAGTCCCCTTCATACAGCTACAGGCTGTTTAGAAAAAAATAATTCAAAAATTTGGCCAGGCAAGACTGGCCCTGAGCATAGCTCATTGTTTGAGAAACCTTTTTTCAATTGCCAGGCCTAACACACATTCATTTGTATTTACAGCAACATCAGCCCTGCGTCCTGCACAGCCAGTTCCTATTAAGCTGCAATTTATTCTGATCCTTAGAAGGGAGAGGGAGACATTAGGGCATCACAGGTTGCCTGGGCTCAGGAAAAAGAGGCATCCCTGATGTCCCTAGTAGGTACTTGCACTCAAGGCCAATGTATATCTGAGACAAATATTTGCTGGAGCAGGGAAGAGAGGCATGAAGAAATATCTTCTTATAGGATGCAGATCCACAGGAAATTCCAATACTTGATTTTGTTTTTCTAGCGCCTTTGGAAATCAAGATAGTAAGTTTTTCTGAAAGCTGGAGAACAGTTTGTGGTTAAGACCAGAGCCAGATTTCTTCACACCACAGAAAAGCTGTAATTTCCCTAATATTCCATTAGTGGTTTAGTTGTGAAGCCTAAGAATAAATACTATTGACTTACAAGACTCTCATAAATTCATTCCTAGCAAGGTGATAAGGACTCCAGCCCTGATCCATCAAAGCATTTTTGGAAAATGCTTAATTTTAAGTGCATGAGTGCAACCACTACTGTCAGCGTTTTGCTGGACTGTAGCCACAGGGCTCAGCATTTTGCTGTAGAATTCTCATTATTGAGTACATTTATCAGACTAGGTTCCACCACACTTAACAAGGAGTGCCTTCCCTATCTTTAGTAACCTAATACCTGATTTGCATTTAAGCAAAAGCTTCCTTTTAAAAACCACATGCCATTAAGAACAAAACAAAGCCAAACCACAGCTACTGAATTAAATGTAAAATGTGCATGTTCCTGTTCCCTACCATCTCACCTTCTTAGTTCCTAAATTGGCTCCTTTCTTTGTACAAGACTTGCTGCGTCCTTTTCCCAGCTGTTATCAAACTCTAAACCCAGCAAATTCATGGACCATTTTTAAACTGCGTGGGAAATTTCCTTCTCTGCCAAGCCTGCCGCTCTGTATGATACAGCAATCAGTCTTGCTGATGAATTCTAACATTAAAGCCAAATTACTAAATACTCTAGTGAAATCAGGGGCAGGCAAATTAATTCCTTACATTGCCACTTGAAGAACAGCTACTGAAGAGGTGCAGGCGGTAAGAGGGAAGAATAGGCAAAGTCCTTAACTCCCATTGCAGCATCTTTTGGATTTCCTGTGGTATTTGGTCCCTCTGAGTACCAGCACTGTTCTTATCTCACATCTCATTCAGAAATGGGAGAAAAACATGACCCCACCACTTGTCACAGGACCCTGAGCTGGTCACAGCTTTGCAAAACCACAATCCAGACCTCTTCTGTGAGTTCCCCAATGAAGACTGGAAGGCTTGAAATGAAATTCTCAAAGACAAATAAAAATATATCAAACAGGTAATAATAGATTAAACCCCTAGATTAGTAAAACATCAAAATTACTGGAGCTGAAATGGAAAGGTTTATGTACACGTGATTATATAAAATCCTTGGTTTAAGACAGACAGTGGCTTTTCTGGATCAGAGCAAATTCTGCCCAGGCTCCTACCTTTTTTAAGGGAAACTGCAGACAAATAAAACAATCTAACAGATCTCATCCTTGCTGCCAGCTCAAATATCCTGCCCAGTCTTTTGGCACTTAAGTGCGACCATGGGCACGGTTAGTCCTAAAGTCTCAGGTTCCTAACACTGAGATGAAGGTAACTACCAAACTCAGCATAAATCAAAGTTTTACTACAGGTGCTTGAGAAAACACCTCTTCATGCTATCAAGGGAAATTTGTGTACCTTCAGCTTCCTAAAGGGAATCCTTTGCAGTGTGAAACATGGGAGCATGCAATGCCCCTTTGGAACGAAGAAAGAAGATGCAGCTTCACAGAATCATAAAATGGTCTTGGAAGAGACTTTAAAGATCATCTAGTTCCAACCCTGATGCCATGGGCAGGGACACTTTCCAATAGACCAGTTTACCTAGAGCCTCACCCAGCCTGGCCTTGAACACTTCCAGGAAGGTCGCAAGCACAACTTCTCTGGGCAGCCTGTGCCGGCGCCTCAACACACTCGCTGTAAAAATTTTTTTCCTTTTATCTACTCTGAATCTACCCTCTTGTAGTCTAAAGTCATTACCCCTTGTCCTATCCTTACAGGCCTTTGTAAAAGTCCCTCTCTAGCTTTCTTGTAGGCCCACTTTGGGCACTGGACAGTACTGTAAGGTCTTCCCAGAGGTCTTCTCTTGCTGGCTCCATCAAACTGGTAGGAATGGGATGAACTGAATTTCTTCTCCCCTTCAAGTCAGCAGATTGTGACCTCCCTGTGCACCCTCCCACACAACCTGTCTCACCATGCCGTTTCCCCTCCTGGTCACTTGCAGTTCTCCCTGGGGCTGCTCTCTTTTTGACAGTGGCTACTCCTGGCCCCACCAACTCATCAGCAGCTCCTGTACAAGCTGTGGGCTTCTGGTGGGTCTTGGCAATCCCTGGGGGTGTCCCTGGCGCAGTAAACCTTCCTGTATGTCTTGATGCCCTGCTTTGCTATGGAATGCACCTTCCCTGGGCTGTTTGCTTCAGCAAGTCCTCAACCCAAGGCTTCCCAGTAGGCAAAGTGCTTTATCAGGTCCTTGGAGAGAAGGAGGAAGCACTTGAGGGACCTCCATACCGTGCCCAGTCAGGAAAAACACTGTGCATTTTTACAGAATCCAAGAGGGAATTGGAGAAAACCCACAAATTAAGAAAGCTACGGACAGAGACTGTTCTGTCCTGGGGAGAAAGAGAGCAAGAGTCTCCAAATAAGTAAAAGGCTGCTGTCTCTGGAGCAAGACAAGCAAAGTATTAAATTTAGGAACAGCTTTCTAAGACAAAAAATAATGAAGTACGGGAAAAAATCACCCTGTGAACCTGTGGCATGTGTGGAGATTTTAAAGCAGGTTAGATGAGCACATCCTGAGATCCTTCCACACAAAAGGCTCTACACAGACACCTGGCTATCACAAGGTAAGTGATAAAAATAAAAAGGATCTTGAAAGGCAGAGATCCAAGAGACATATATTTAGTGCCATTTACCAGCTGGTTGTTTGTGCCAGGAGACATTACGGAAAAATCTAAATTACTGAGCGTGGTAAGTCACACAAAAGTATGGCATTGGGATAAAGGCATCAGACCAGAGAAAACAATACTCTGCTTTCTGGCTCTGCCAGAGACTCCTAGCATGACCATGGGCAAGTCACTTCATCTTTCCCTGCTGTTATTTGTGCAGTGAAGATAACGATAATTTCTTTATCTGTATAGACTTGAGGGGCAGGAACTAACTATTCAGGTGCTGCCAGCACAATCTTTGCTTTGGCCCGCAGGCACTGCTGTAAGGCAAATAAAGAAAAGAAGGAATACCTGTAAGCATTACTCCTGACAGCTGGCTTCTTCTATTTAAATCACAAGCAACTTGATGATATCACACTGAGCTAAAAAACATGGAACAAAATCCCTATGTGACTGACAAAGAGGAAAATTGTGGGGAAACTTGTGGGAAAGGCCGGTTTTCATAGTTTAATAACTCTCTCAACTTCTGTTTCCAAGTAGAAGCACTAGATCTGTGCTTAAAGACAGGCAGTGTGCAAAATTGCTTTCCTGAGGCAAAACTCAGAGATCATGACCAAGCAACACAAGCTCAGGATGAACATCAACCTTTCGAACGGGATAAATGCAGCTGCATATGAAAGCATGGGTTTTGACTCTCCCACCCTGCAGAGGCATCACTTTTCTCCAGGAAGCAAATACAGACTCTTCTGACAAAATATGGCAGGCTTTTTCAGTCCAGTTAGTTCATGGTGTTGACAAGGATTTAGAGACAAATTCAGGAATATGCCAGGACGTTTCTATCATGAAAACCCAATGTATGGACTGTACAGGGACTCTCTAGTCCAATTTTTCCCCTTACTGCTGACAGGATATGTCCTAAGCCCTTGTCCACTTAACTGGGTCACCATAGGCTCTGGAGGTCAGGGCAATGCAATGGCACCAGGAAAACAGCCTGAACATCTGGACTGCCATCCAGAAGCTAAATGGTCCCAACAGAGATTTCAGCTGTTTCAAACGGTAGCTGCACCTGCAACATGTAAATGGACATGTCTTTAGTTCTTCCTCTTCATCAGAACTGTGGTCAAACAGATTGCTTTCTGCAACATGCTGCTCATCCCAATCGACACTTGGCAGTGGCTGGTCATCCCACAACAGTATTTTTCACTGCTTTGTGGGTATGACTGATGAAAATATAGGCAAGATAAAGGCACACAGGATAACAGAGTGGGAATTTTCTGCCTTTTTGGCTTTCATTTCTGATAATGCCACTCTCTGAAGCATCAGGGGAGAAAGAATGTGTCACAAATTCAAATTTTAGATTCATCTACCTCCTCGCAGTAAAACAAAAGCTTCACTATTCCTAGATATTGCTACGAAGAGGCTTATTGAAATCAGGCAACTTACTGCTTCAGAGTAAGTATTTGTGCAGTATTTTTGCACTCTCTAATGTATCCTGAGGCTGTGGTGATATTGTTTCATTTAGCATTCCCATGACATTATAGAAAGATGGAGGAAAGAGAAGTTTCACTGCATCTGGATTCCTCTCTTGGTTCACAACCACTGTAACAGGACCACAGATTTGGTTTTGGCAAGTTCTTATAGTGATCACTCGCTTCCCCTCAGCTTTGTGACTGTTTGAAGAGAAAAGGGCATTTCAACATCAGCCACTGTGGATTCCTCCTTCTGAGGGGTTTCTTGGCTCTCTTCTCCAACTTGGATCAGAGGATGACTTGGATAGACCTAAGGAAGTGCTCTAGTCCTTCCAACTCTCTCACCTTCATCTTTATTCAGTGGGTCGACTAGAGCACCAAAAACTTTACTGAGGAACTAAAATACATACATGTGTGTCTTCAAGGACGCAATACATAAAACACTTCCCTGTTTGGTATCACCCTGCACCTTTGTGACTCTCCTTTGACCAGCCTGCATGCTGCAAGTGCTCATTGCATCTAGTGGCTGGCTGAAATTGCGCCTTGGAGACATCTGAAAGTAGTCCAAACAGCAGATGACAGGATGGTGTGTCTACTAGAGCTCATTGCACCAATACCAGCTGCTCACAGGCATTTGCCTGTATCCTTCACAGGACTGTGGTGATGTTAGCTCCCACTTGCTCTTAGAAAAAAGGAGCTTACAGCGCCACTGAGAACTACGGACCCAGTAGAGATGGGAGCTCATGAAGGTTTTCCTTCAGATGATGCCTTGAGTCATCCACAGGGGTATCATCTCAAGATCAGACATGTACAAGAGTTTGCATGGGTCCAGGGCTCAGGCTGCTTAGACTGAAGAGACAGAAATCAAACCATATGGGTTCTCCACTATTCTGCTCCTCAGGTTGTTGCCTACTAGCATGACTCTCTCTCCCTAAACGTTCCCTGCATAAATGTGAGACTATAACAGTAAGTGGCATTAAAATGTGAATGATGAATGCTATGCATCAGGCAGGATGATTAAATAACTATGTGTAGATTCTGAGGCATATTAGCTTCTCTGCCTTCTGACATGATAATTGATCCTTCCTAATCTATAGCAGAAACAAAACAGAGATTACCTCCTCTCAAACAATTCAGTTTCTGTGCTCCTTTGTTCACTCCCCCTGCCCCTCCCTCACACAAGGGGGAAGCCCATTAACTAGCTCTAACTGTTTTTAATTCAGTGGTATTGAAAATGGGATCCTAGCAATGCACATAATTGATCCCGTTTCACAGGACTGCCTTCCAAGGAGCAGCAAAGGTGAAGCATTCACATTATCAAGGTCACTGCAGTGAATGCAAGAATAACAAAGACTTGGATTTGCATCAGGATTCAATTACAGTGAAGTATACAAATGTTGCCAGACTGCTCCCCCAAAATGAGAAGTACTCTAAGATAGTTATACACAGCTAAGCAGAATTAATAAAAAAACATTTAAATGGTTTTGCTAAAACCCTATACAAATACAGCGGACTCAAACAGAATGTGTTTTATGTTCATTTAACTTGAATTTGTAAATTTATAGTCAGCAGGTAAAGCAAGATAATTTTAAATCAATATACCTAGATCTTAAGGCCAAAAGAGATCATTTAGCCCTCCCATAAAACACTACTGACTTTTCATCTTCCTTTAAATCAATAACAATTCACTCCTGAGGGCAGATTACCAAACTCCACCACACAGTGGCTTGCTACCCCATCGTGCCACTTTGTTAAAAAAATAAAACATTTTAAGAGATAACTGAACTTTGTTCTAGAAATTAGTACTGGAGAAAAAATGTGTTTTAAAAAAAATCAATACAACGGTTACTGTCTGAGAGCATGAAAAACAAAAGAGAAAAAGAAACTTTTAAATATAGATATACACACATGCACATTTCCATAAGCCACACAGAAAAAAAAATCAAGAAGAGCCTGAAGAAAGGATGTATTCAAGTGTACTTTTTAAAGCTGAATATCCCTTGAAGACTGCCAGTAAATTTCCAAGCAATTTGGCAACATTTATCAGTTCATAAAAATTACAAAAAGTCTGATTTTGAAAGGCCTGGAGATACTGAACTATCACATCTGATCAGTGGGAAGTGCCCACATGCATTTTTATGCTATATAGCACTGCAGTGTACAGAATTCAGCTCTGTGTATTACCCTCCTATGGGCCTGTTTCTATCAGTGAAGAATGCATCTGAGGAAAGAAATAAATTTTGCCCAGTGTTATCAACCACTTGAACTATCACACATAGCTAAGAAAAACAGAAAAAAAGTTCCATCCAGTCATTCAATTGCCAAGCAAATGCTTGCAGACTGCTTACTTTGTGTGGCATTCAATCACTTCATTTACTGTACTCCAACCAAAATTACTCAAGCTATTAATGCCTGTCTAACTTCTTGTGCATCACTCTGATAAGAACTTCATATTACTTACTTCCTTCTGCTGCTAAATGAAAGGAATGCTGACCACATAGGCACATCTTACCTTGTATCTCAAGAAAAACACTGCTGTCATCCTTGCATGGTTTCCAGTGGCTGCTTAGTCTGGTATCTGCTGCACAAATATGGACCACAGGTCCCCTCTGGATCACCAGGATGCTGCTCATTTTAAAATTGCTTGAGCTAGCTGCATTCTCTTTTGCTTATTCTAAGAATATGGCCTTTAAAGTCTGGATGTGACATTTAAAAGGCCCAGCAAATGCCATATCCTCTCTCAACCATGAATCTTGTCTAACACAGCAGTATATTATGATCTCAGTGATCTAATTCTCGAGATCATCTCTTTACTAACAAGATGCAGGATGACCGCTATGATAAAGCCCTGGGAACTCAAAAAATATCTCAGTCAGTGACCCAATAATAAATGTGGTGTTCTCTGCTTCATCTTTTCCTCAGTAAGGCATGTCAAATAACATGCAACTACATACCGAATGACCTTGGCAAAAGGATTTTCAGAATGTGGGGAAGACAATGTATTGATAAAATAACAAAAATCAAAATGATGGTACTTCCGTGCACAAGATAATCTTGCTTCCTCAATACCCTGAGGAAAAAAATTAAGTTTAGAGCCAAAATTTCTAGAGGCCAAACAGAAACACAAAAGCACCTGTGAAGACATCCAGACCAAAAATGTGATGATCAAACCTACCTGAAACATCAGGCCCTTCCTTGCATTTGTCTACATGAGAGGCTACTCACCGACTTCATCAAAGGTAGCTTCCATACAAGCAGGACAAAAATTTGATCCACTATGGGAAGGCAAAATATAATAAATCCCTCCAGGTCCTGAATTAGCCAAAGCAGTGAATGAAAGAGAAGACCACTTGGACCTCTGGTCAGCTGCAGGTTAACATAGAGAAAATCTGCCCTTCCATTTTGGAAGAGATCCTCTTTATGGTCTTGTACTTCAGGCCTTCATCACGAAGGACTCGGATGTACACCAACATTCAATCCCTAACTGTGTATTCCTGTAGAGCTCTAACAAGCAGTTAAGAAACATGGGGACTAAAGGAAGGACACAAATAAATAAGTTACCTTTATGTCTCCACCTTGAATCCAGTGAAACATAGTGCCACTACACCCTGGTCTCTTCGTGGCCCTGCCTATGAAATGATGGGTGACCTTAGGAAAAATCACTTCACTCTTTTTTGCAGCCGACAAATGCAAGTGCAGGAAGGACACTCCTGCTGTCACAAAGCACTACGAGGTTTGCACTTCACATCTTCTACTGCAGCACATACACCCTCATCTTTGGTGGCAGCCTTAGGCCTGTGGCTGAAACAATCTCTCCCCTGAGATCTTATTTTCCCATTCCTTCCCAAACACATTTAATTAAAAAGCCCTAAGTGATGAGTTTCTAGCTATGATCTTTTACTGAAAATCATCTTCCCTTGGCAAGTTGTTCCTATCTTACTCCTAGACACGATTTCCAGACTTGCTTATTCCTGCAGCATGCTGCTTCTACCTATACTTTCTTTGATGGGCTGACAAGGGAACATGTTCCAATCCCAACAACAATTTTTTTTCATTCAAGGTGGCAGAGCCCCATGCTGTGACGTTTATCTGGGCTTACTTCACAGGCCTTTTCTCAGAGGCTCCCAAAAGTCAAGGTTTCTCTCCTCCACTGCTGTCATGCAGAAATACCCACAACAGAGCACAAATGGAACACTCCTCCCACCTGAACCTGAACGCTTTTTTTTTTTTTTAATGTGTGTAAATAAAACAGACAGAGGTCAATATTGCAGCCAGCAACAGGTAAACCTCTGGAAATGCACAGATATCAGGAACCCACAATATTATTGCAGCAGGGCTATGGAAACCATCTAGTGCCTCTCCAAGTGCTCTCCTACCACCTGATGTTACAAATGCTTGAATGATGGGAGCATCTCTGACAGGCTCTTAAGTCTCCTAAACCAGATTAATCTACATGCAGCATACAGCGAAGCTACAGATACTTCCTAATGGTCTGAAGTGCCAACTTCTATGACAAATATATGCATCCTTTGTGCAATTATGCCAGTATCTTAATAGCATTGAGATGGCTGCAAGATACTAATTACCAACTAAGAATCTGGCAATTATACTCCATCATACCTTCCTCCTGATGTAGCTACTTTTAAATAAACAAGGATTTGTTTTCAACATCACCAAAGAAAGAAGAGTTTTCTCCTTTGCTTTATTCTAGCTTACCAAGTGTGTTCATGGAATTAAAGAAGAGAAAAAGATTCCATTTGCTGAAATACTGCCCCGGCTTCACTGAAGTAATTTCATTGCTGTTTAGGAAACACTGTTAACCCTTTAAGTAATCAGGGGGAGGAACAATGTTACCAAAAACAAAAGCAATCTCACTAGCTAATCCCTCCTATTGTCCAGCCAGAATTTCAGTGTTTGTCATGAACTGTCTGCAGACTTACCTTTACTTTAATTACCAATACCACAAGATCCAAAGTATTGCCTGTTTGTACAACGCTGATGTTGTTAGCCAAAACCTCTTACCTGCATCATCTGTGGAGATACTGGCAAACAGCTTACACCACAAGTAAAGAGTACAGAGAAGCTTCCTTCTTCTTCTGAGGCACGTGAGAGGGATGTAGTGAGAGAATTCTGCCAATGTCACTCAGACATGGAGACACTGTCCTTGCAGAGAAGTCAGTGGCAAAGTCCCTGGTTTACTACAGCACAGAGGGAATTAAGCCAGTGCTGAGCAATTGGTACATCTCCCCTTTCAGTGTTACCTCCTGACATAAGAATAAATGGGCATCATGGTCATCTGTGTAAGAAGCTGGTTAGGTGAGATTATAGCAAGGATAATGCAAACCAGTCCAAACCATTCTATGATTGTAAACATGAGAATCTGCAGCAATGTAAAAGGATATGCTGATGACAGCAGTATTTTGCCACTCTTCATGCAGCTTGGAGACAAATATTGTGATCTGTCTCTGTCTGCCTTTTCTGGAGTGCTGTTTTATGACATAGTTAATGAATTAGTAAAAACAGCCCTGTATCACAGCAATTGCAAATGATCTTTGCCTTCCATCTCGGAAGAGGCGTAACAGAGGCCTGTGTTTGACCCCTTTCTATGCATTTTGCTTGTGAGGGGAGGAGGTGGAAGGGAACCTGGAGTAACCATCTAAAAATGTAAGTGTGCAGATGATGCCATGATGTATGACTACCTTGTTTACCATAATCCTTAGCCACAGATTTATCACCATGCTCTTAACACATGCTGTACATCTTTTCGTTCATCTTCTCACCCCTACTTTCCCTTCTAATTGGAACTCAGTCTGTGATATGTAATTAAAGCTCTCATAAATACTGCCAGCAAGTGCACCCTTTTTTCATCCAAGTAACTACTAACATCTTGGAGGAGACCTCATCAACCTCTGATAAAATACAGACTAATGTATCTTCTCACACAGCCCACTCCGGATGGGGAAGTCAATCTTCCCACCTTCCACATAATTAAAGTCATCCACATTATGTACTTTTCCTTCACCACTCCCTCCCCTTCTCTGACACATATATTACCCTGTCATCAGCTGCTTTCCTTTCATCTAATTTATTCTGTTTCTAATCACTGAACAAAATCCAGTACTTTCAAGAAGACCTGGAGCAGTCCTAGGCATCAGCTCAGTACCAGGTTTCTTATATTAGAAGACAGCACTTTCAACTCTCCTTTAAGAGGGATTATTTCCTGCAATCTACAGTTTATTCATGCCTGGGAGTAAAAAAAAAAATACCCTTTTCCATTCACAGTAAATGACTGTGACATTAACAATGAAATTCAATGGTACTTCAAAGACTCCTATGGGCCCTAAAGGTTGCGCAAGGCAGCCTGGGGACTGAATAAAGCCCAGTTAACCCAACAGGTGGCTTCATTTGCTCTGTGAAAAATAGCTGCTGCTTCTCTTGGAGAGGAAAACACTCCTAAACTCAGCCAAACAGCAGCTGTAAAATTGTCTGACTTGCGGCATCTCTAAAGTTTTCAAGCACCCTCATGGCAAAGGGAGAAGGCGGCTGCTGTGTGTGCCAAAGCTCTCCTGCTGCTGGGGCAAAGTGCACAGAACTTCCATGGTCCACTGGCTCATGAGCCTTGGCCGTGCTTCATCCCCAGAACCATTACTTCTACAAGGCAGCTGGAGATGGAGACAGGGTGGCAGGAGACCTGATACCTGGATCTGTACTTCAGATACTTGGATATTCTCCCCCTTGGGCGGGTGCTCAGCAATGGGGACCAGGGAGCAGAGAGAGGGCTGTGTGACCCCAGAGGCTGACACAGCCCTGTGCAGTGATGCCTCTGGCTGGGAGGCAGCCACCTCACCAGTCCCTGGCAGATGGGCTCATGATCCAGGTTAGAAAACTGAAAGGAGGCAGAGAAACCAGGAGGAGCCCCTGAAATCTTTGCTAAAGTGCTCAAGCAGATAAACAAAGTGTCTATAGCAGTTTATTACTGCTATCACTTGATTTTGTTAAGTGCTTTTTTTGGACCCCCATCAGTGAACAGTTGCCAAGCCACTCTAAATACTATTACTGTCAGAGGCCAAATAAAACTCAACTGTATTTACTGAACAGGTAGCAAGGGCTCTCTTGGTAGATACCAAATCAAAATGATCAGGATTTTAATCACATTTAATCGCCTGGGCACTGGAATTTGTAACAGCTTGGAAGGGACACTGCCACATTATTAACAGCTCCCTTTCCAGCAGACAGAGCACAGTTCACCAAACAGATGTATTGAAGGCAACACCTTGCACTCAGCTGGACTCGGATCAAAGATTGTCTCTCCTGACAGAAGGTGCAAAAGAGGAAAGGAGGAAATTTTCACTATTGCAAGCAATTAAGATTGGGAGCAAATGGGCCCCCTGTCACATTTTCCCCCAAGATATTCAGCACACTTTAGCTCTCTAAATGCTTTGGATAAATACACTGCTGACTGACATTCCTATCTTTAACGCTTCAGTGAAACTGAAACCACAATAATACTGAAACTGATTCAGAAAAAGCAACCCCAAACCCAGCACCTATCTCCAGTGGACTCTGGACACCCTCTCTTTTCTGCTCTTAAGTTAGTTTGGCAAACAGGTTAGGAAACATTTCCAATGCATCTTAAGGCTCTAGTCCTATGGGAAGGGTTCAGCAGGGGCCAGGAGCAGCAAGAAGAGTCCCAGTCTTGGTGTGTGTCCTCTAGCCTGTCACACCACACCTCCATGCCTCAAGTGCTCCCATCAATGAACCAGATGCCTGAAAAACCTCCCTGATGAAGGCAATGCATAAAGTTTTAAGCATCAAAATAGCAATTTACTGACATTAGGTATCCCTTCCAATGACGCTGTATCCATCAGGTCTGCATACAAGAAAGCTGAGCCAACTTGCATTTATTTGCATAATGACCATGTATTTAACTTTCCAATTTTGTCCTAAATGAAGAACGGGACACTGTACAAACCGAATTTAAAATAACAGTTCTAATTCAGAGATCAATATCAGAAGATAGAGGAAGAGTACAAGGCCACAACAGATGCACAACTGCTAGAGCACAAACAATATTATCAACTGACTATAGAGGATTTGTTTTGCTTTGTAGAGATGTTCTGCAGGGGTTGCAAATAGCACTCTGGCAGAAGTCCTCCTTGAAGCTTCAGCCAAC
The DNA here is from genome assembly GCA_013400175.1 of Phainopepla nitens. Lineage (NCBI taxonomy): Eukaryota > Metazoa > Chordata > Aves > Passeriformes > Bombycillidae > Phainopepla > Phainopepla nitens. Next base: position 501,678 of record VXBQ01009689.1, read on the forward strand.
ATGTAGCAGAGGGTTTGGTGCAACACCTCTGTGGAAGGTACTGGGCATGTTGTCCTTCATGAACACCCAGCTTTGCCAGTTGCTGTCTGCAGCTCTGGAAACAGTGGAGATGGCTCTGTGCCCTCATGTGTATCCTTACCCAGTCATCGTCCAGTTCCTTTCCATGTCCTTGCAGGGGCTGAGTTGCACCTGGGACAGAGTGATGTACAATAAATTAAATAACCCAGTCATTTCTGCAGTGACAGTCTTCCAGTTTACTGAACTGGGTGAGAGCACCTCTCTGTGGAAACTGTCCTTGCATGGCCAGGTGTTTAAAGGCTCAGATCATAAGTCTCCAGCAAGGTCAGCAAACAATTTCATGCTCTTGGTGCCACCCCTCAGGAGAGCAAGGCAGAACCACGGAGTTTCATGGCTTAATGATCCAAGGCAGGAGCCCACTGTGGGGAGGGTAGAGCTCTGGAGATGACAGGATAATGGTGCAGTACAGATCAGCCTCCCATAATAAGCCACACTAATGCTGAACTAGTGTGGAAAGCAACTCAGGAAATAGAATAATTAATAATCTATTTGGCCGAGCAGCACTTTCTCTCCTTTGGTTGAGGCAGACTGCAGAAAGTTGGATAGAAGCTATGAAGAAATGGCACACAGGGTCCCCTAAACCCTTGCAAATCGAAGGAGGGAGGGCAAGCCCACTTTTCTGCTTTTACCTGATTCAACTTTGCTTTCTTTTATCTCACGTAGGGGCAGAGAGCAAAGATGCACAAGTTTTGCACAGCAGGATGCAGAAGCACGGTGGGCAATTGTGCTGCGTATTCCTGGGAAGGCAGTAAGCAGTGCTAGTGCCCTCCACTGGCATTTTCCACCTAATTCTCTAAATTTACCTTTGTGGCATTGTTCTCTCTCTGCAGAGCCCAGGGCCCAGATGCAAAAGGTCCCTTGTACCACCTGGCACTCCCATCACCCCTGGTCAAAACCCACAGGACAGATTTTGTCAAATGCATAAGAGGATTTGCTATTTTTTCCATCCATTTCCCCAGAGCAGTGCTCTCTCCAAGGCTTGCCAAAGCACTTGGAGGATCAGTCCAGCGTGGTCGGCCCCTCTGCACAAAGAGCAGTGACTCGCCCCAGTTTGCTGCATTGCAGCAGAAAAGCCCTCACCCAGCACCACCACAGCCAGTGGGTGCTCTGCATCGATTCATACAGGGCCTTTTGATCAGAGCCTGTACTCTTAGAAATTGTCAAGCCCGAAGAAACAGGAAAATAAATAAATAATAACACTTTCCTTCTGGTGATTTCTATTGTACTGATCTAGCCAGAAATCCCATTAGTTACTTGCTTTGATCAGGACTGTTCCTCCAGGACCAGGAGATGCAGTAAGCATTCCATCACTCTGGCAAAAGAGCACATCTGAAGTGTGTTTTAATTAAAACCTTCCAACTCTTGATTTTTCTGTAGCGTTTGCATGTAGCTGAACTTTGGCCCAGCTGCTGTGGAAGAAATATCAGTTATTGCTGGGTTGTCTGTCACCTTAGTGCTGCTCTCGGCTCTTCAGATAGAGCTCTCCCCTCCCTGTCCCTATGTCCCCTCCACAAGGGGGAAAGAAAGGGCAGTAAGCTGGGAAAGCTACTAGCCAGCCCTACTACTTCTATTGCATTAGCCCTTTGCAAGAAATACTAGTATCAGAAGTAGCATTTTGGAAATCTTTCATGGAATGAGCAAGGGGTTTGCTGTTGAAATATATTGCAATTGCAACCACAACAGAAAATGTGGAAAAACATTCCAAGTCTCACTGAAACAACACCGCTCCAATGAGAAGCAATCCAGGGGAGAAAAGCATTTCAGCCTGGTACTGTAAAATACTAACTGGGAACCTGTAATTAATGCACATTGAGAGCTGGAGCTCAGTTCTGATACAGCAAAATCCTTCCTGGGATATAGAAGCCAGCCTGCTGTGTGGGTGCAGACACCAGGCTCAACAGTAACCAATGGGGAAAAAATTTGCCATATGAACAAATAAATATTACTAACTGCTTATTAAAGAAGGGTCATGCTCACAGCAAAAGGAAACAGACAGGAAGAAAAAGGGACCAGAGAACTGCCAGGCGGCCTTGCAGCACAGAGAGCCACTCTCTTCAAATGTGGGCCCAGTTAGGCAGCAGTTTGGCACAAGCATGTGAAGAGTGAAAGGCACCTGAACTGTCTGAGCTTTACCAAGCTGTCACAGATACCCACATAAAACAAGGGTGGATAACCTCTGTGTTCTGTCCAGCACGTGTCCTGCACGTTCATACACACACAAATGCACACAGAATCACAAGGCTGGAAGAGACCTTCAAGATCAGAGTCCAACCCATGCCCTAACACCTCAATTAAAGCATGGCACACACGCTGCCATGTATGTACTTACACCTTCACACTCCTACAAATTCATTTTATCAGTGTGATGGGTGCATGGGAAAGGAGAAGTGCCAAGTGAAGCTGCTACACCCTGAGCAGTGTTCTATAGCACAGCTCTCAGTGCATGACTACTGAAATGCAAATGGTCAAACTCCTCTGTTTCCTCCACCATTATATTTAGCTTTTGAGGGAGATTACTATTAAGAGCTTACTTGGTTTGGTAAAGAAACTGCAGCCAGAGAACAAGTGGGTTGTTTATTAAATGCCTGGAAGTCCACTGCTATTTTTCTAACAGCACTGAAAGTATTTTTACTTTTTTTTTTGGCTATTTTGGAGTCCTGATGTCTTAAGAGTACTCTCAAAAGTATCATTTATGCAGACTGTTAAAAATGTAAAACTACTTTTACTGCTAAAAGCAGAGAAATAACATATCAGACAATGGAATTATCAGCTAGCAGACTGAGATTAAAGAGCTGAATGGGACTTTATCAGCAGTGAAATTCAAAAGCAACATTCATGGGGGAAAAAAAAATCTATAAGTTGATGTCATCTGGGCAGTGAGACCATTTCAGATGCTTTACTTTTGCTCTCTGCCAGGTACTCTGCTCAGCACAATACAAAGAGAACTCCTTGGCCTTGAAGACTGTGTTTTAAAGGGATTAGAATTAGATTAGTATAAGATTACTTGGCAATCCTTTAAAAATATGCCAGCAAAATGGGAAATAAGATTTTAAACCAGCTCTATCACTCTTGTAATGTAACATGAGTAATGCCCTGCAAAAACACAGATTTCTTAAAGCTCTGACCTCATGCAGCTCTTACTACACCTGATGGCAGCATGGCCTGCTCTATGCTTTTTCAAAAAAAATCAGGATTTGTTATTCATACACCTCTAAAAACCTGGACTCAGATTGCCCAATATCTGCTACTTTACTCCAAGCCTGAGATGATATTGCTGGTGGGGATTATGGTGGCTTGGGGAGGTTAGAGAGCAGTGTCAATCCTGTTGATCACAGCATCTCAAGCCAAATATTTGGGCAGCTCTTTGTCCCTCACTCCCATCTGCATGGCACTATGTGGGTGCAGTCCATGGATTCGTTTTCCCCAGGTATAACCCAGCATTTGCTATTTGTACCTCATGCCTCACAAGTAGCACACGTTGAAGAAGACTAATTGCTTCGCCATAAAGATGTCTGTCTCACTGCCACTGGGAGATGGTAAAACCTGCACCCCACTGCACAATACACAATGGCTGTCATCAGCTGAATCTCAGCATGACATCTTCAGCATCTTTCTTCTTCTCTTTTTCAGAAGGAGGGTGGATAGAGACAACTATTTCTTACTATTTTTATTTTCATCTATAAATAAGATGTTTTAATTTCAGGTCAAAATTGAAAGGTCTGTGTGTAGATGCAGGAAAATGGTTTTTATTTCATCTTTTAATGTCCTTATATATCAACCATGGGGTTGTCTCACATATTCTCAGAAAAAAAATGACCTCTAACTAAAAGTCATATTGTAATTTGGGGATTTTTTTTCATATTTCAGAGATTTGTCTCAGTATTCAAGCATGTATTTCTAATATGTGAAGTATAACAAAAAGACTTATAACAAACTATGAAAAAGTGGCAATTACTGATAGGGGAGTTATAAATAAAACTGTAAAATATTAATCTGATCCATAATTCATTTGGTAGCAGACACCCAGCCATCTGGGCTGGGGTGAACTCATGACTCCAGAATAGGACACTGAATGAAGATTTTACATTCAGTATAAATGCAGCCATCACCAAAAAGCAACAATAAAAAAATTAAAAAAAATAAACCTCTTGTACAACACTGGCTTTCAGGTCTTACTTAGCCAGTGTGTTTGCTTTTTACAACCTGCAGTTGCATGCTCTGATTGCATGCGACCATGCTCCAAAAATATACCGAAATGCTTCTTTGAAGCTGATTACCAGCATATGCATGGAACTTCACAAATGAAATTATTCTCTTTCTGGCTGAACCTTCCCTGGCTGCTCAACACTAATTTTCACATCTCCCTGGACATGAAGGATGTTCACAGCCAGCAGAAAGATCCTGCTGCAAGGGGCAGGGCAGGGTGCACTCAGCTTTAAATAGAGGCTATGGTCTTTGAGGCAGTACAGTTTACCTGCATATATTAAAATACCCCTGTATTCACCCATCCTGGTATGGAAGACTTTCTTTGCTTTTAAGAGTACATTTTTCTAGGCTAAATGCTGCAATACCAGGGTTAACACACTGGAAGCCAGTGCTGCATCTCTAAATGGCAGTGCTTTCCACAGAGGTGGGTAACTGCAAAGCTTAAAACCTCTATTTATGCCACTAATAGCTCCTCTCTGGCCAGTGTGAATCTAAAGCAGAGTTTAAACTACCAGACATACCAAATTCATAAAGGATTGCCTGCAGCCATTAGAATTTTCTCAGACTCCATAAAATAATTAGACAAATTCATGCGAGAAAAATCCATTAAGGGCTATAAAGCACACAGAGGTGTTCCCTGGAGGTTGGAGAGCGCTCTGAGGAAGCACTGGTACGTGTCTGCTTCCTGCTCTTAGCCCTTCTATGGCATCCACCAGTGACCACTACCGGGAAGGTGACGTAGCCCTGTGGATCGAGTATGGTTACAATGGATGTTTCAAGGCAAGCCCTGTGTAACATGCTGGTTGTGGAAAGGCAGTTTTCCAGACCTGAGCATCTGCTTAAGCTTTTGCAGACCCTGGGCCAGCAGTTCTGGCTGAAAAGTAGAGCTCCAAGACCAGTCTTGCTCATTGTGTGAGATCATGGAACATGCTGCCTCTGCTGGAGCATCCCCTTGGAAATTTTCTGTTATTCCTGAAGAAAATAAGCAAACTGCTCCCCTCCCTTAGCCAAACTAAACAAACCTGTGAAGACTTCAAAGTTGGAAGAATCAGACCCTGAATGTTACAGGACTTGAACCCATCAGCTCCCAAAGTCAGTCTCTGAAAATGCGGTTCCCATCTCTTGCCTCGTTTTCTGATGTCTTCTTCCCAGACTGTGCAGGGCTGCAGTCTCTTGGTTTCAAGAGCATGCAGATACTGATGTGAGATTGCAGCAACCTCTATGTTGCAGGTTTCCCTTTCTAAAGCGCCTTTGGCTGCTTTTCGAAGACTCTACACACCCTGACTGCTAAGGAAAACCCGTTCTCCTTGCTCCCCTCCACTGCAGCATCCCAGCCTGCACAATTGGTGAGGACCATGATTTTCAGCACACTTCCCTGCTCCGAGAGTCTTCTGGCTGCTCCAAGCATCTAGTGGTTTTTGGTCAAGTAAGAACCTAGCCATGTCTCCCAGACAGCACTACAGGTTGCCAGGTCCTCCAACACCTCTGCTTAAAAAGCACTGCTGGTCCACAGGATGGAGCTTCTGTCTCTGGTTTGGCACACAGACTCCTTGAGGCATTAGACACATTAACTCTTCCTCTGTTAGCAAGCACATCTGTATCTTTCTTCTCCTCCTTGCCCAGAAGGTTCAAAAATGCATAAAGGTCACAGAAGGGGATTGAACACTGGCATCTGACTTTTCAAACAGAAAACAGGCAGGGCGTTTATCTAAAAACACACACAGAGAAGGGCTTTAAGTGCAAAGGAGTCTGTGGCATTTGGGATGCTGGCAGGAGAACTGCCCCACTCTCATACTCCCCCACCTCCAGGCCAGTTCTGTGCCTGAAGCCATACCCAGCATGGGACTTGCTGACATCAAAAGCAAAGAAAATTGCTCGGCTGTTTAGGCTGGCTTAAAGTGAACACTCCTGGCAGGTTTTAAGACTAGAAAGGTTTTAAACATTGCATCTTTCCAGTATGCTCCTGTGATGATACAACAGGCGTGTAGGCAACCATGAATCAAAACTGCTTGCTCCTTGTGGACCCATTATGAGACACATCTCTGACCAAGACGTCATGGTAGGTGCTTTCTGTATACAGGGCAGATAAGATGAAAGACCTCAAGGGAGATGCACATCTCTGTCCAGAGTGACAGCATACCTTAATCATCCAGCCTGCTGAAAGCGCTGAGGGAAAAAAAAAAAAAGTCATGCAGTTGTCACTTGTACAGCAAACTTCAATATTAGCAGCACACACAGACTGCTCTCTGGAAACTGTTCAAATAGGTGGAGGTTTCAAAAATATGGAAACTTGAGCAAAACCACCAGCAAGGAAAACATGGCTAACTCAATCCTATCATTGCCACTTATGAATTATTCACTGTGCTCCAGCCCATGTGCACGAGGCACACTTTTTAACACACTGTGAGACTGCTTTACAGATGGCTCCCTGCCATCTGTGTTGGGAAGTCCCTTGGACAAGTATTTTTCAGCAATATCATGGGGAAAAACCATGCTTGGGTCAACTCCTGCGCCTACAAAGGGAAGAAGGTTTTCTGCCTGCTGCAGCTCTAGGGAAGACACAATGGAGACCAGCACAATTTCTATCTCTCATGGCTTGTGGCATTGCTCACCCTTTCTAGACACATGTCTTCCATCAGGAAAACACCAACAAAATCCCACAGAAACAACAGAGCTTTGCAGATTGCAAGAGGGTTACAGGAAAACTAATTCTGTATCTGGAGCCTAAGGCCACTGCATCCTGCATGGATCAGCCCCATCCCAAGCACTGTCAGGTCTCCAAGGACGGGGGGAACAGAAGAATGCTGGGGTCACCAATGGAGATTAGCAATCAGCCCCTTCTTGCGCACAAAGTTTACTGTTCCCTCTCTGTATTTCCAAATCTGATTTCAAAAATTTGGAGGAAAATTACATCAGTCTGAAAATGCCAGATGGATTGTGAGCAACTATTCTTTTACTCATTATTTAAATAGAGAAGAGAAGAGAAGGGGGGGACAAATTATTTTGGAGTGAACCACTTTTTTCTTTTCAGGAAGTAATCCCTTTGAGAGTCTAACCCAGAGGTAGTTTCTGCTGCCAAAAGCTGCCATGACAAGAAGAGGTGGTGCACAGGAGGACTCACTGCCTGCACATTCTTTGCAGTTCTGAAATGTGCATGTTCTTCTTGGGATGGACAAAAGCCAAACCAACAAAACAGACCCTGGCATTTCTCTGCAGTGCTGGGTTATTGAATATGTGCCAGCGGGGCTACAGCAGCCAGACCTATCCCATGGCATGCAATTTTTCAATTTCCTGCAGCCAACAGATCTTGTAGAAGGATTTCTCCTACTGCTGCAGTTGGCCTTGTGTCACTGACTGAACTTCATTAACCAGCCTCTGTGAAAATATAATCACGATCAGGAAACCTGTGCAAGGGAAAAGATGAGACACAAGAGCTGCACCTCTTGGAGGTAATTCCAGGGGGAAGCTGGGTGGCCTGAGACTCCCTGAAGCCACATGTGCCCTGCCTACTGTTACTTGAGAAAGGACTGATAAAGTGAGTCTTTATATACAGAATCACTGGGCATAGACCACTCCATTACTTGCCTCAACAGACATTTTTTGGAGGCACCTTAAAAACCAGATACTCACTTTCCACGCTTGGCAGTTAGTCTGATTTGCAAAGTCCCTCTTTCCATCTGCATTATTTCTGGCATGGGCAAACCAATGATGGCTCAGGGGAGTGCTGAAAGAGCACATTACTGGGAAGCCCATTTGATGCTACAGCTCCAACAGACATGCCTGGCTCACCTCACAAACGCATGGTGGGACCAGCCAGAGAGACAACAAAACAGTCCCCACTGCTTTCTTTACACAGCAGTTTGATTGAACCTCCTGCTAAATCAACCATGAGAGCATGTAGATGCATTTTCAAGACCACACAGTGTATTAAACACCCATGGCTTGATCCACTAGTATCTCCCCTGATTGTGGCTCCACTGAGATAAACAGGGAGACTTAACCAGAGGCTACACTTACTCACTTGTCCTTAGCTCGACATATTTGTCACAGGTTTCCCATTTCCTGTAAGAGATCTTCCAATCCAAAGCTGCAAGTGATAACTGTGCAAGGGGGCTATTCTCGGCCTGATGCACAGAGAGGCAGCAATGTGGATAAATTCTGCTGCAGCTATGGAGAGTTTGGGATATAAGTCACAAACTAGGACCTTTTCCTCACTGTCTGCACTGATCAGCGAGGTATCATCTCCTCACGCACAGCTACATTTACTGAGATTTATGTGGATTTAATGCCACACATCCGGGAAAATCCAGTGGGAGCAATGAAATACCAGTGCAAACCCAGTAACAGGAAAATATACTTCTTCCAGCAGCAGAGTTACTGGCAGCAGCCTTCACAACAGGAAAACAGTAAACAGCATTAGGACCGTGACACTCACTGATCTGCACTAAACAGATGCCTTCAACAGGTGTCATACTGCTGTCCTCTAATATTCCTCCAGCAGATTCCATGCCACATCTATCAGCAGCATTCCCAGCATGCCTTTACTTCCTCTCCTCAAGAAACATATGAATGATCTGCCCAACACTTCAACAATCCAGTTTAATTACCAGGTCAGGTATCTGCACTTCCTTGCTGCTGGCTGCCAAGTCTGTGCACATACACCTGGGTAGCAGGAATGAGATGCAGCCCTGCTAGTGTTTTTCCGTTCCACAGTGAGGATCTGCCAATCTACATCCAGCTGTCACACTGAATTGCTCACTGGGTTTCCTGGCTGAACCTTGTCTGGAGAAGGCAGGGGGTGGCTCCAGTGGTCTGGCAGCATAGCCCTCATAGTCTCAAATGCCACCTGTTAACAGTCCTGGGAGGGCTTCACGGTGGATAAAATGCCACTGAGGAGCCCTGAATTAAATGGTAGGAAGTAAGCCAGATGGGAAAAGGGAGAGACCCTAAAACACGGAGCATGAGGGACAAGAGAAGGACAGGTCAGTCTGTGGGGCTTTACAGAAGTTGTGTGATGTGCCTGGTGTGTTGATGTACACAGAAGGAGATGTAATCATGTTCCTGCCTCCTATCATACCTCCAAGTGACAGGGGACAATGGTAACTCCATGCCTGTGTCCAAAATGACAGGTCATTTCAACTTCTGAGCAAAGGAAGGGCAGACACATCAGAGGCCTGGACAAAGGAGTAAACCAGTCTACATGATCTCTGTCTGTACAGTGCAAAACCAAGAATAACACAGTATTAGTGAGATCCTAGCCCTACCTTGCTGGTGAAGCAGTGACAATGTACCATTCCTCATCAGCCTGAGCCCAGTCACTTTAGCATCACACTGTAGAAGAGGGATTACATTTCCCGAAGTCACTAAAAACAATTTTATTAGGGTAACTGTAAAGTTAAGATGTTTTAGCCATTTTGAATCAAAATGGACTCTTAGAAATTTCCCTTTCCCAACAGGAAAGACAGCCTTTTTTTCCTGGTTTAGTTGTCAGGTGCACCACCGTGCAAAGAAGTGGAGGTATCTCCAAATAGCTTAGTGTAAAAGGAAAAAAGTCACAAATCCTAAAAAAACATGTGTCCTGCTGAAAGGTAATATACTGAAGACTGCAGTAATTATAACCTATGAGACAAGCACTGCCCACCTCCCACCCCCATATTTGAAAAGGCCATAGTCCAGCCCTCCATCCTGGAGACTTCCACCCATTCCAAAGGGAGGTCTGCACCAGGTCTGATTGGCTCAGGCTCCCATCCCAGACATTTCCCCAGGCTGAAGATCCACTTACCTGCCTGGTTTGTGGTTACATTTACAGACACAAACTGCCGGGCTCCAGGGTTCTGGTCGGACACTCCATTCACTGCCTCAATTTCAAAGGTATAGTTTGTATGAGCAAGCAGATCCACCATCATGACAGAGGTGTTTTTCAGGCCGGTTTGCTGGGGGAGGTACCTGACATGACCGCCACACGCCTCACACAGACCCGAGTGTGAGCTGCACTTCTTGCATGCAATATAATAAGACACATCTTTCCTTCCACCAGTATCAGCAGGGGGAATCCATTCCAGAAAGACACTAGTCTCGTTAACATTTGAGATGGCACTCCGAGGAGCAGAGGGGGGTCCTGGTTTGTAAAGTGAGAAAAACACATGGTAAAAAAAGTATCATCAGTCATTCTGCTCGCTACTACTCTCTAGGCTGAAAAGAGATTCCCCGTTGCTCACGGGTCAGAAAGTACACAGAGATCATTAGCAACAACACCTGAAGAACTGGGAAAACAGGGGTTTGTTTTGAGCACTCTCACCTCACTCAAGAGATCTGTGTTGGGATGCAGTCATCTGTGTGGGAGGACAGACACATGGCTGGCTCAAACTCAAGAGGAGGAGCACTGCACCCTGGGGCATTGCCTCTGGTGTTCTCCTTGCTCTTCCTGAGAAGGGATTAGCAAGTCTTTGTCCTATCCAAGTCACTGTTGGCTTCACCAGGGGCAAGATTCCTCCTCCTCACCCTGCTGCCCCTGTATCACTACCCCTAGGCCCTAAAAAAAAACACTCACTGGGGTTTTCACAACACCCAGGTACTCAACTCAGATGCCAAATCTTTCCTCTATACGCAGCCGCCTCTTCCCGTGAGCCATTTGGCAGCAATGAAACCAAAGCTCAGGTATCCAAATCACACTTAAGCTCGATGTAGCCCAAAGCAGATGGTGATCTACACGGGCCACTGGAAACATGGCTGTATCCAGCCACTCCATGGCAGCCCTCCTGGTCCCCGCCAGGCTGTGGCACGGCTGGTTACCCACGCCACACTTGCTTACTTTGCCAAGCCTCCCTGCTCAGGATGCCAGCATGGCACTGGCAAGGCTATCCAAGGAGGAACAGCTGCTGCAGAGCTACCAGAGCACCTGCAGAAAGTGGGCTGCTTCTCTTCATTCTGGTGGGAAAGGCCACGGCTGGGCAAGCAAAGCCCACCTGGAGGCACCTTCAAGACTTGCTTCCTCGCAGAAGGGGCTGCAAGGTTTTTGTTTTTAACAGGCTTGCAGATGAAGGGCAACCTGCAGATACACCCTGAAGACAATGTGAAAGGACAAGAAGGAGTTTCATGCAAGATATCCTTGTGTTAAGTACTCAGGGAATGCTAATGAATGAGGAAGAAAGAGGAAATTTATCAAAGCAAGCCAGGATGGATTTTAGTCATAGCACCACCAGATAGTTATACAGCAAAGGCTAGGATTTTTGTGAGGGAAGGCAGCACAACACACTCCTCTTCAGTTTGAATGAAGCTGTCAGAACCCATGAGCAGTTCCTTGAAAAGAGTCCAACAAGTAGCTTCACTAGCTAGACATCCATACGAATCTAACAGGCTGACTTAGGCTGTCATCTTCTCGTTTTGGTGTGATAACTAAACTTGATTCGTTATTTAAAACAGGCAGCGTTGCAAAAATGAAGTCACCTTATAAACCAGAAGCATTCTCCTCCATTTCCTTTTTCTATTCCCCTCTCTGAGTCTATAAAATTTGTATCACTGATAAACTGAAACACTGTCATGATTTCTACTCAAGCTGTTCTGATTCAATGAGAAACTCGCTGCCAGAGGAAATATATAATCCTGATGTATTTTTTTTTGTTTTTCAGAGAAAAAGCAGTTGAAGAAAAAAGCTAAATTAGCTTAGGAAATGCCAGATCATCTTTGTTTTGTTCTGTGATCTCTTTAGACCCCTACTAACAGGGAGCAATCCACTCTCAAGCTGCACCCCAGAGATCCAGTACTATTTAGCGAATGACACCAACATACAGCCCAAGTCAGGACTATTTTCTGCAGTGTCATGCTTGTACTGATATAATGGAAACTATGGAATTCATCACTGGAGCTGTATGGAGTTATATGTATTGCACTTGAGGATTTTTTTATGTTTTTTACTGGTTAAATTGCCCTGTTTTTTCTTCCACTGGATGAATGCCCTTTTGCTGATGCCAGTACTCTAGGAAAAAATAAAGAACTCAGGCACAAGAAACACTTACTGGACAATGTGTCTTTAATGGGGGATAAATTATTACTTTTGTAAAGTCACTAGAGGTTTTTACTTGCTTTGTACAGAAAAGTCAGCTACTCTTGAAGGCTTAGAAACATCAGCTTCAGTGGAAATGCTTTAAAACTGGTGGGACTTTATAACCTATAAAATTAGCATTCTCACAGGACCTCAAAGAAAGGTCTTTAGTGGTCTGCAGATATCCAACAAGAACTACTTGAAGAGTCTTGAAACTGTACCTGAATAAAAACTTGGCTAAACCCCAGCTGGGAGAACAAAAAAGTGTTTTACCTTCTGAATAGTGGGGCCCTAGATCTGCTAAGGTGGTCTGCTTTAATTTCCAAACTCCTGTTGTCAAGAGCACAGATATTAGTCTACGGACTTTTAAAAAGATATATATAATTTTTGAATTTGCTACTTTACACTCTAAGATTCACCCCTCTTGCACAATTTTCTGACAAGAGGCAAATACTTTCTGAAAACAAAGATAATGGTATTTTTTTTGATGGACAGCAAACCTGTTGTTGACTGATGTACATAATTTAAAAATATAACCTAAGAGAGAAATTACTCTCAAGATAGAAATATATGTATGCAAACACTCCAAGTTAACTGTAAACTTTTTGCAAGTTAGACTATTACAGTAAATACAATACAGTCTTTGATTTGTCGCATGTGTCATAATAATACAAATATTTCTCCCCCATGCTCTGAATAGCAATAAGGCTACTTGTTAGAGACATGGGGAGAAAAGAAAAGGGTGCAACTGTTTTGGTTTTAAAGAGATGTTGTGCAAGGAACTGAAGCTAGGATTACTTAGTTAAGCAGAAATAAAATGCAATTACTTCCTGGAAGATACATAATAATATTAAGAGAATTCTCAAATTCAGGACCAAATTTTTTTCTTTTTTTGTCTGAGAGCAGTAATTATTTCAGACTGCATCACAGCACTATTAGTTTCAAAATTACCAATCATTACTTATAAAATATACTTAAAAAACTGGAAAAATTGAACAAAAATGTATTCCTCCCTCGCCCTGTACTTAACTGAGCAAGTGACAGTGATATAGCAGCTAGATTTCTTTAGTGATGCTGGTGGTGGTGGTGGGGCAGGGGGGACTCATGCAGCTTGGAACTGAAAAACACTCGCTTTAAATTAGGAAAATGTGATTTTACAGCTATACTGTGTGGCAAGGGGACTTTGCAGGTGTAGACCTGACAACAGACATTGATGTATTCTCTAAAATTAACTACATTTCTTGTTGAAGGAATCCTATGAATATTATTAACTTCTGTGGCAATAAATAATAAAAATATTTTTAAAAAAACCCTTGAAATATTTTCCTACCAGTCATGACTCAAGTCTCTCTCACTTATGTTTTAGTTCATGATGAGCTGTTGCCTTCCAGATATAACAGGACTGGTTTAAAACACCAGGGTCGCTACCTACTCTTTACTGCCCCTGCCAAAATCTTCTACCCCTGCTAGTGAGCTGGTGCAGCACATGAGCCCTCCTCATCACCTTCAGCACAAACAAACACAGCAGTATTAGGACAACATCCTATGAAAAGATGCATGGGTAAAGTGAGGGTGACAGAAGCACATGGAGAAGGCTCAGATATTCCACCCTGCTTTTGGGGTGTTCGGCGTGAATGCCAGCAGAGGCACTGCAATGTCCTCAACAGTGGCTCTGGGGTTTGCAGTGGGAAACTGCATTGGGAAGCTGAGCTGCGCCTTGACTGGTATTAAACTTCTCATCTGCCCCAGAAGGACTTGGTACCCTGCCAAGCCATATCCTAACACAGCTCCAGGTACCATATCTGGGCTTTAAACTAGCTTACAGTAAGCTCTCAAAACAAAAGTAAAACCCACTCGGAAAGAAAACCACCCAAACAGTAAAAGGCAACAAACTTAGCCATCACCAATAAACAAGCACAAAACCCCCAAACAAACATCAAAAGAAAATCCCATGGTGTTTGCGGAGTGGGAAATTACAGCCTTCACCTACTGAAGGGTTTGAACTGCACTAGAAACCTGGGAGAGACTTGAACTTAATTTCTTTTTAAGAGGAGTTGTTCACCTAACTTGCTTGTGCCTCTCTGAACCCTACCGATGCTGCTCAGGCCATAGGCATGCATAGACATCTTCCTCTGGGATGGCAGCTCCTTCCCTGTGCTAATGCACCAGCAGGACAGACTGGATGTGTTACCCTTCCACTCTGAGAAGGGCAGAGAGCAACACCACTGATGGTGGACAGGAGGCACAGTGGACACCAGAGTCTAGCATAACTCTCTCTCAGTTGCTGTCTTTGGTTCTCTTTGCAAAGAAAAGCCAACTTTATGAGTGTTCCCAGAGCTCAGTGTGTTTCCCAATACCATGCTGGACCACATTTATCTGAGATTTTTAAGTCAGGCCAAGGGGCAAAATGAACATCAAGAAATGCTGGTATCAGGTTTTTCATGCTGTAACTCACCCTGGCTATGGCTCCAAAAGACTATGGCATATCTATTTAATATATTGGGAAGTGCTTGCATGACTCACCCCTCCAGACCTCTTTGATCTGACAGCACCAGTGACTCCAATGCTGCCTAAGGCTGCCTTCTCCTTCCCTGCAGCACAGCTTCCAACAGCCATGCTTCTTTGCCTGGTGAAAATCAAAGGCAGAGTTCAAGGGGCCCAATTCTGTTCCAAGTGCCTCCTGCGGGCAAGCAGAGAGCTGCCAAGGGCAGTTTCCTTTCAGAGAGTGTCTCTCCAACAGGAACAGACCTTTTCTTTCTCTTTTTGAAGTGTAAACTTGGGAAGCTAGGAAGGACATCAGTATTCACTGGGAAAGGCACAAAAGCTACTACCATCTCTACATGACGCAAAGTACTTCTCTATAGTATGGAAGTCACCACTGCACCATTGTCCAGTGGCTCTAAGCATGTATGGAGTCATCAACCTACTTTTTCCTCCATTGCTTAAGTTTCTTGGAAGCCCCAACTGCTCCTGCACCAGTAGTTAACTCCATTTCAGTAATTTTCAACCACTTCTGCACCACAAAAATTACATTTGGAGCATGACAGTCCCAGCTCAGATCTGCGTTATACTCAGCAGGACTACCTGGGAGCGTGGAAATTGTGGCCTTACATACCTGAAACATAAACTGAACAAGGGACTTTCAAGGTTCAGCTGACAGGACACCTCATGGATGGCAGGAGAAGGGTAAAATTAGTGATTCTGATTACACCAACTCCACCCTGGACTCCCAGTACTCAATGTGCCTGTTATACTGCCCGCCCCCTTCACCCAGGGGATAAGTTCTACATTTTGGAGAAGCAGTTTCCATCACAGAATTCTGAGAAGAGTGACCATCTCCAGGCAGATTGAAAAGGCAGGGCTGTATCCTGGCTTGTTTACTGAAAATGAGCTACGAGATGACACCAAGCAGGACCACGGAAATTCTATCCATGCCTACTGCTGGCAAGGACTACCCATTGTTTATTCCGCCTGGTGCCCAACACTGGCATCCACGCACACACCGACACGGATGTCTGATGCCATGCTGCTGGCTGAGTCCACCCAGGAGGGCAGGGGGACAGACGGAGCATTTGCTCATTACAAAAACTCTTCCTGGCTTGGATGCCAGCTTTCGAAGCAAAAAGCACTGCAAAGTCTCTTCTCGTGCAACCAGAAGTACGGTGGACAAAGACAGTGACATTACAAGTGTGTCAAGATTAGTTCAGACTCCAGTGCAGAGCCTGAAAAAGCACATTAGTTAGTATCATAATGTCCAGTCACAGTACAGGAACAGCTTGAAAGGATTAAAAACAACCCTATAAGCACATGCTTACTTGTACAGGCCATTGTAGGTGGGTCTGATTCCTTCCTAAAATAGTGTTCTTCACACAGGCAAGATGTGGATGCTTCATCAAGTGTGTAGCTGTGAGGGGGGCATTTGCTGCAGGATGGACTGTGGGGTGAAGCTTTGAAGAACCCAGGTCTGCATACTGTGAAAAGAAGAACCACAGGCTAAGCTCTCCCATCATAAAATTAGTCTCTTCACATTTCCTTTTTAAAAAAACCCCATATCTTCAGCTATAAACCAGAACAAATATTCACAAGCTATTTAGTTTTGCATATTTTAAAACAGTCTATGCCACTAAGAGATAGTGCATACTTAAATATCTGCATGAAAAGAGAATGAGAATTTGTTGATTATTTCTTTCCCCTAGCATCTGCCATTGCTGGGTATTTATTTTCCTTGTTGAATGCATTAGAGGTAACATCATCTGGGCTCTGCTTTATAAAACATTACTGTAATTCTTTTTTTGTTCAGTCTTAGGAAAACAGGTAAAATATATTTCATGGTTTTTTTAAAGATGTTCTACACCCAGAAATCAATGTCTCAGCAAACAAATAGCAACACAGTGGTGGAGGGGATCTCAAGATCGACATCTTTAAGACATTGTGATAAGGCTACTTCCCAAGGGTCTTTCCCCCTGCAAACCTGTGATGAATTTTAAAGTGCTCTGTATGACAGGCTATTCTGGGTATAGGCTGAACCAGGCATGCTCACCATACAAGATATTTCTTCCAGCTCCAATTCATATGCATGACAAGGCACAAGGACTTGATCTGAGAGCTACTTTTTTTTTCTTACAAATGCAAGGCTATGGGGAGCTTGGGATTTTTTTTTAATGTAGTTTGAAATGAATACAGTAATATCTTTTTTCCATCCTCCTGAAACAAGTGCTTTCTCACCTATGCAAAGCTCTCTGCACTTCACCTTTATGTGCACACTCAGCCAGAAGCAGTGACAGCCACAGGTTTGCAAACGTTTTTTTAGGAAAAAACCCAGCTGGCTCTGTATCACACCATTATATACAGAATTACAAATGCACTGTTAGCAAAAGGAGGAAATGTTGACTTTCTGTTTGTCTCAAAAAGCAGAGACATGGAGACATGTTAAAGCAGCTCTAAAGTGCTGTTACCTTTCTTCCTTCTGAATAGTTTTAAAATATTTCTGCCCAGTATGACATTAATGATGCACAGATCTGCTATCAGACTTGAAGAAGTTACGTGGAAATCCCAGAGCCTTTCCACCTGCATTCAAACTCTCCCAGTTGTAATTAGCTTGCAAAGAAAATGAGTTCACAGCGAAAGGACCAATATTATCCCATCAAGAATGTCCCAGACAATCACAGCATGTGCTAAAACTCAGCAAGTGATGACAGAATTCATCTTCACCATAGGTAATGTACAGGTTTTCACTAGTGATCCCGTTCCTCTGATGGACCAACTAGGACAACTGCTTCTAAACTTGGCTCTGCTTCCTGCAGACCAGAGAAACTCCCTTGACATCTTCCCTTTTACGTCAGCAGTTTCTTCACCAAAGGTGAGACACTTGCACATCAATTCCCAACTCCCAGAGCTGAACAGTAAGTCTTTGGTGATGAAGATCACTCATGCATCAAATGTGTGATTCAAGAGCATCCAACAGACCTCCCCTAGACCCCACCTTCACCTTGCCCAGACTACACACCTCTCACAGCAGGCACCACGCAGCCCCGAAACAGGTCCCAAGCCCAGCACAGGATGCCAGGACACCATCATGGCTCTGCACCCTTTCCACTCTGCTGTAGTGGGTGATCACCTCCCTTCTGACTTCTCCAAACCAAGCACCCTCCCACACTATTCCACAGCTTTCCTTTCTTCCCACAAGACAGGCTGAGAACAGCTGGTTGGACTGGAAGGATTTACACGTTCTAAAAACCTATTTTCCAAAATTCCTCATCATCCAGCTAGTGTTCCATTCCTAGGCTGTGGTATCCGTCTGCAGGGTGCAGTTCTGCTTTGTGCCCAGACACCAGGACCAGCAAACAGATCTGGGTCTGAAACTGTTCTTGATGGCTTTTAGCAGACTTGCCACAAGCTGCCCTCATGCTTTATAGCACATCTCTCAGTTTCCAGCACATACTAAGTTCTTTTATTTACTTTACAATTACCTTCGAATGCTGCCCTGCCTATGGCAAGGACTGTTACCTGTAACTGTCTCTGGAAAGTCTTCTGGGAGAGTGGACCACCAAATGGATCCTCTCTAGCCCACAATTTGTATTTCAAAGCCAAATCAAACATGCTTGCACATGCAGACAACAGATGAGGAAGTGAAAGCATGAAAATGTGCAACATGTAGTGACAGCAGCGCACATCTAGTGTGTACTCAGTGTAATTAGCTCTCAAAAAAGGACCTGAATTTATCTCATTATGCTCTATCAAGACAGGAAATCATTACAGCACAAGAGTTTACTGTACTTCTATTTTGTGCAAAGCAGCAAATGCAAAATAAGTCAGTTTTCCTTGACAGATTGTAAGCGAGGTGCAGCTTGTTGATGATGGTATGATATGTAGCTCAGCTCAAATGGAATGTGTGGTTTTCATGAATAAATATTGAGCTAAGAGATGCACAAGGTAAATAACCCATGTTTTAATGAGAGGTGTGAAATAGAACTGAACAAGGCTAATTTTTGTGTGAACTGCAGGCTCTCATGGGTCAGGTAAGTCCCATTTCTATTCAAAAAGTATTAGGAGGAATACTCAAGAGCATTACACTAAACTGAAGATTTCAGCATGAATCCTCAAAACAAACAGGCAACAGAGTAGCATCCTGTTGGACCAAGATGAAATATTCCTGTGTCAGTTAGAAAGGAAGAATTCAGGAACAGGAGCTGGGTTATGCAAAAAACGGGAGTATAGAAAATCAAAACAAATGCAAGAAGTGCCACAGTGAATGGTGTTGGCTGAATCCTCACACCTGCAGCAGATGTTTTGGGGAGGACAGGGGGATTTGCAGGGTTCCCCCAGCACAGTCTTCCAGGCTCTCATGACCAGCAGCTCCTGATGGAGACCATGCTTGCAATACTATGCTCAAGAACAGAAGTGCTGTAGCTGCATGGGTGTCTCAGGCACAACCTGTATCTACTACAACACTTCCCTCTGTATCCTTTCCTGTGTTTGTTTTGTACACAACACAAAGGAGAGGAGAGCCTGTGAGATGGTTCAAGCAGCAATTGTGTAACAGACAGAGATGCTGTGATGAAACGGACCCTGTTGAGATGAAAGTTGACCCAGGGGCACCCCACCCCTCCACACTGCAGAGCAAGCATCACAGTAGGTGGATGATCATAGTCTTGGCTGAGCTGAACAGCCAAAAGCAGGAGCTGGTACCCTGTCCATTTTCTGCCACTGGCAATGTCTCAGACATTTTGCAAATTTGTTTCAGAGCAGAACAGGGCCAAAAACAACTTACCTTGCATGTATCTTGGGTTTTGGTCTCTTATCTTACCATTCCTCTTCTGGCAGTCAGTCTTACAATCTCTTCATGAAGTATACATGACTTTATTTAAAATTACATCGGTGTCTGGTGTTTAATTCCTAATTAAATCTTATTTTAGTCTTCTTATATTTTTATCTCAGTATTTCCAATTCACCAGCTATTGAAAGGATATACAGAACTAGCACAGTACAGTCATACAGATAATGGTAGTATCTTTCTTTTAAAGGGGATAGGAAAGCAGGAGAAATAAGACGAACTTAAGACTCCCCATAATCTGCTGCAAGCCAGCTGAAAAGCAATGAAATCAAGTTTGAAGCTGGTGATGAGATCTGCTTCTTTCTTCTTAATATTAAAACTCTTTAACTGATTAACAGCCAAGAATGTGTGAAAATAGTCTTTAAATGAAATTGGTTGCTAGAAAAAAAATTATTACTTTTAGAGACAGCAAATATGCCATAAACAACCTGCAAGTGTTAGGTACAAGTGGGATGTGTTTCTGTTACTAGCACATCCATTATTAGCAAATCAATTTCACTCTTTTTATTTTTAATAGCAACCACAAAATGTGTCATGCACAGAGCATTAACATCTGTGCAGCCTCTTGCTGCACACTTTAAAGGGGCCAGAGAGAGATGCCATGGTGAAGGATGGCAGCAAGAGCATCTGGGGATTGCAATGGCATGAGCTGATCCCTTAAACTAGCAGCAATTGGATTAGAAACTGTCTTTGTACCTTGCAGAGGGGAGCCCACAAGAGCTGTGCTGAGACACTGGCTCCTGGAAGGAATGTGGGTGGATGGAGGTAGAACCACTGGTCCTCTTACAGTGACAACTGGCCTCTGTGAACAACGTGCTGAATGTGCTGTACCAGTAGCAGAGACAGCGAGTATCAGTGAGGAGACAAAGCAAAAAGAGGGGAGAACAAGCCAGCAACACCAGCTAGCTGGGATTACTTGCCAGATTATTTTCTGCAAGTCTTCACATAAAATGCTTTGTAGTTGCATCCCTGTAGCCATCCCTTCTTTGGTTGAAGACTGCAGCCTATAGGCAGGGCCACTCTCCTCTCCAGGTGTCCCATGCCTTTGCTGCACACTGACCCAAGGCAACACATGCTGGAAGCAAGGACCACATCTGAGGTTTTCCATACTCACATGACCATGTCAATAAAACCACCCAACTATCCCAAAATTACAGAACCACTGAGGCTGGAAAAGACCTCCAAGATCATCAAGTCCAACCTGTGACTGAACACTACCATGTCAACTAAACTGCAGCACCAAGTGCCACATCCAGTCATTTCTTGAGCACTCCTAGGGATGGTGACTCCACTGCTTTCCTGGGAAGCCTGTTTTAATGCCTGAAAACCCTTTCAGTGAAGAAATTCTTCCTGATGTTCAACCTGAATCTCATCTGGTGCAGCTTGAGGTCATTTCCTCTCATCCTGTCACCAGGTCCCAGAGAAATGATTTCCTTCCTAAAGTAAGCCCAGCCTTCCCAGACCCTTTCGTTATTGAGGACTGTATCCAAACCAGTGTCCTGAACAGGCCAAAGTCTGCCCTCTGGAAGTCCAAGGCAGGTTTTGTAGACCGCTTTCCTTACTTCACCAAGAACTGAAAACTTTATAATTCCTTGGTCACAATGCCCAAGGGGGCCTTCAACCCCAAATCTCCCACCAGCCCTACTCTCTTCATAAGCAGCAGGTCTAGCAGGGCACTGCCCCTGGTAGGCTCACTCACCAGGTGTGTCAGGAAGTTAATACTCCACACACTCCAGGAACCTCCTGGACAGCCTCCTCTCCACTGTGCTGAGTTTCTAGTAGACATCCAGGAAGTTAAAGTGTCCCACAAGAACAAGGGATAATGTGAAATGTCAGCTAGCTGCTTGTAGAATACTCTATTGGTCTATTTAGCCCATAATTAGTATTAGTGGGAATTCCAGTTTTGTCCCTGTAGAGAGAAAAGCTAGGAAACATGACCCTCTAAGCCTTGAAATCCCAGGAGATATAAAAAAAGCACCAACTTATTACTCTCTTTGCACTCTTGTGATGCTGGGTAGGATAATCTCTCAGTACTTAAATGCTTAGGATCAGTAAAGTGACCTTTCATATGTCCCAGAACATAAAACTCAAACAGGAATTACACTGTTACTTGCAGAGCACCAAATTAGTCTCCACAGTAATCAGAAACCACAAGAATAACTCATAAGGTAGTGCCACTAACCCATAAATAAAGCTAAAGGACTAAATCTAACAAAAATTAATGAGGATAAGGATGCCTACCCTAGATGGAGCGCCGGTTATCCGGCTGAACCTGAGGTTTCCTTCCCAGCCTGGAAAGCCCCTTTGCTTCTTCTTCACATCCTCAGACCCATTTACCTTTCTAGACTGCCAGCTTCTTCAGACAGGGACACACAGCTCAAATTGTTACAGCTTTTAAAAGTAACCACAGTGTAAAACTCTCTGAACCACGGACAGACCTACAGTCCACAACGAGGCAGCTCTCAGCTGCAACACAAGCAGGATATGGAGGGATGTGCATGTGCGTGTGTGTTTTCAGCTCTGTAGCTCATCAACTCTGCTTCCATTAGCACATTGCTCTGGTGCAGGGAATATGCCTTGAGAGTTGAAGGATCTGAGCAAAAACAAGCTACAAATAAATCAACCCCTGTTCTCCGGAGCTGCCATGCCTTGAACTGTTTGCACTGAGAGGAGGGTGCTGCTGCCTCTTAGATGTGTCCAAAACCTATAAAAGGGTTTAGCGAGGTACAGTCTTTACAATGTGGAATCAATTAAAATGCTGAGAGGCTCCAAGCTTTAGCTTGTGCTCCTGACACGCTCTTTTACTTACAAGAAAAAACAAAACAGAAAACCACAACGGACTGTCTTAGTGTCTCCTAACAAGCATAAACATATGAATGCCAAGCTCTTCTAAAAAAGTATTTCAAGAACTACAGCAACCCACCACAGAGCATCCTTCTGCAGAATTTACAAGCAGGCTCCCAAGAGCTAATCCAGCCCTCCCTATAAGCTTTCCTGAACTGCAGGCTGACACTGAAATTGCTGCCAAAGCTACAGAAAAATGTGTAAAATGCCCTGATTATATCTCTTTTAGGCTTGGTCCCTTCTATCTGCAATAGTGCTATGTTGCTTCCTGCAGCACGCCTTGGGGATTTGAAGGGAATTAAATAAATACCCACTAATAAAACACTGTAATTCGAAGCTGTTGCTTCAATCCAGTAGACTTGCCAGCATCTTTCAGGAAGGCCAGCACTCAATGCTGCAGTCCAAGACCTGCTAAATGTCCTTTTAAATGATGTCCTGGACCTTGCTGGACAAGTGAAGCATCTACAGGCTCTACACTTTGAAAAAAGGGACTCGGCCCCTAGCTTGGATCTAATCCAAGTCATGCATCTCAAATAGGAAATATTCTTTTAAGCTTTTTTCCTTTTGTTCTAAGAAAATATTGTCTTTTGATGCTGTCCTGCCCAGCCCCACACTAACTCAGGCTGAATTATTTTCACTCTGCATTGAAATCAGCTCTAGCTCTGAATACAAAAACAACCTTAAAAACTGGAATATAAATAAATTAGTACTTTCAGTTCCTTCCTCTGAAATACCACTTTTTTCTATCACGTGGCTCACTAAATTGTCACACAACAATTTATGACATAACCATAGCTGCTAGAAAACTAAAAATTAACTGCCACTAATGACATTAATGTCTTTCTTCTAAATGGTATAAAACTTCATCACATGGCATCACTTGGAAAAATTCATCAAATGCCCAAGTAAACTACATTTTCAAGACATAAAAATACCTAGAACACAACACATTTGAAAATGCTCATGCTTACATTAGTATCTTAATGGGCTATATTTCTGCACATTCTGACTTCACTCTAAAGAAGATTTTAAAGCAATCAATGAGGCAAAACCTGAGTCAAGCCTAAACTCTCAGCAGTGTGATGGAGGAGCAGGGAAGGAGATTTATCCTGGCATATATGCAAACCCACACTATCATTTGGGTTTGATTTTGCAGAAGGAAATCAAGCTATGGAAAATAAATGCTCTTAGGGGAAATAGAAGATTTTTCAAAAGCATTTAGCACTGTGCAGGCTTGCTCCCTCGGGCTGTGTCAACTGCAGGGCTAGATGGCTGTGCTTTGGTTTTGTGGGGGGGGTCTTCCTTTTTGCCATACTTTCCTGTCCAAAACAACCCCGAGAGAAACTGGTACATTTCTAGAGAAGCACTTAAGGCGAAGTGTCATTTCCTAGCAAAACCAAAATTTCTGTCACCAGCAGCGGCATGCTCTTGTGCAAGCATGTACAAGGGCTCCTTCAGCTCTCACCACAGGCAGCACCTGCAGTCTTCCTTGCCTTCTAGCTACAAGGGACAGATCCAGGTTGATCTCACTGATCCCCAGCTATCTGGCTTACAATAAAAAAAAGGAAGTCCACATCCTGTTGCTACAGCTTTTCTGCCTATTATATTTATAAATTATATATCTTCACAAATCTCTGTGTCTATAAAAATCTATTTGTGTATCTTCACTTTGTTCTCTGAGATGTGGCACAAAGATGCACTTAAATTACTCCTAAATTACTGTCTTTGGTTTTTTAATGAAGACAAACTGAAATAATTTTACTCCCTTAACCAGAGGAAGCCATGATTTACAGTGCTGCACCTAAAGGAAAAATACCATTTAAGACACAGAAGAGAGCAGAGACACATTTTTTTCTGCACGCTCGTAAACATAACTTAAGATGCCTGGCTCCAGACAAAATCCAAGAGGCACAGGAGTCTATTTTGGGGGTTTCTGCACACAAAGACACGCACCCGGGTTATCCTTTGTTATGCGAATGGCGATTTAAACATTCAAGCGGCATTGTCGCGCTGAGGGAGGGGAGGATTGATGGACAAGCCACAGAACTCCCTCGAGTTCGACAGCAGCATTGACTGAATAGCAATAACAAAGCATCATCCCTAATGGCAGCTGGGGGACAGGATCAAACTTGACAATGATGCAGCCCAAACCCCCCTGTGTCCATCTGCATACACCTACTACAGACAGTAATGCAAAGACCAACTGGCATATCCTCCTGGAAAATAGGAGCTCTTCAAAGCTACATGTTTGCTGGCACAATACTTCAATGAAAGAGGCTCAGTCTTTTGGTTCAGTCTGCCATAGGGATCTGGAGCCCAACCGGCAAAGAAAGAAACATTCTTTAATTATGTCGTGGTTTGGACAACTGCAAGCCACTGTGGTTAAGAAATATGATGATTGGGAGGATTTATTTTGATGATTTATGCCATGTGTGTTTACTCTACCAACATTTTAAGGTTTTAGCCTGAACTAATAAACTGTACATGTGCAGACAGTAAAGAGAATTAAAAATTCTTAAAATATTTCCCTCCAGTTGGCTCTACCTTGCTTAACTTCATTTGTGTGAACAAGATTTCTAGCTGGTATAAAATCAGCCTTTCCTCTGCTGACTATTTGGTCCAAAACAGGCAGCTTCCCACCAATCTACAGTGATGCTAACACCTACTCAAAAGGATCCTTTCAAAGCTGGCGTCAAATATTTAAGGGCTTGTTTGCTTCTAGCTTTGTGATCATCTGTCTCAGGAGGTAAATTCGGCAGGATTGGCTGTAGACAATTTGTTTTAAAATTGTTCCTCTGTAATTTATGGCTGAACATATGTCACTCCAGACAGATATATTCAAATTCCATCAGAGGGCGATGGAGATGGATCTTTTACAGTCCTGGCCAAAAAAAGATAGGAAGGATTTATCCAGAGATGACAGAACTAACTGTGCTAAATGGGTTTATGCAGAGAACAATTATTCTGGGGAAGTGATGTTTCTTGGTGTGTGGTTTTTGTTGGGGCACTTTCTTGTCATTGCAAATTTAAGGTACAGGTGATGCTAGCCAATTTTGCTGCGGGCAGGCAGCTGAGAGGTGCACAGAAAGAAACACGGACATATCTCTTGGGGAACACCTCCCTTCAGTCATGCCTCCTTCCACAGAATGTCATGGGTTTTTGTACTGGAGCACAATGGTTGGAGTTACAGATGGAGGTCTCACTGAGCTAAATTCTGCCCTGATACGCATATCATGAGATGCTCTGACTTGTTAGGAGGCCATAAATCAAGGAGTGTGTGCAAGGAAGACATGGCAAATATTAATACCCTGAGAAATTTAACCAGGAAAGCTGAGCAAGCTCTAAACACACAATCAAGTGCAAAAACATCAAGCAGTTATCCTGTCACATGCAGATAGAATGCTTCATCATTTCAGTTTAATTAACCAGACATAAAAATATTAAAATTATTTGTTAAGTTGATTAAACTACCCCTTTGGGTAAGATGAACACAGCAACACTTTACAGCTCATCTGCCTTGCCTAGTAACTCCATCAAACAGCTCCTCTTTAGGAACAAGTTCAACAAAGGGCAAATTGAGGCATTGCTGGCTCTTCCCATGCCAGCCTGACAATATTGGGAGCTTTTCTTCTGTGTTGCAATCCATCAGAGAATTTATTTCAGTACTATCTCTCCTGTTTCTGGAGGAAAACTTGCTGCATATAAAAAATGCTCAAACACAAGATAAAATAGTGTAACTTGACACTTTAAACCTCCTGGTTTTGAAGTCAATCTCAATACTATTTGGGCAGGGAGCCTCGTGGCTTTTGGATGCTGCAGTTGGGTCATCCTTGCCATGAACTAGCTAGAACTGCCATGACTCCAGCCTAGTCAGAAACAACCCAAAAGCCCAAAGGAAAAAAAAAATGCAGTTATATCCCAAGAAGATGTTTTATCAGACACATAAACATTACTTTCCATATAACATAAACATTACTTTGCATATAAACAGTAATTTTCTGAGACAAAAGCATCCATTGGGAGGAGACATCCTGCTAACAACCCTGTCCACTGCCTCTTCTCAAAGGCTTTGTTCTTGCCCCAAAAATGGCTGTTTGACATATGCAGCTGTTCACATATGAAGCAAAAAGTAAAGCAAAGCCAACACTGCCTTCCCTCTTGCTATATGAAGCCTCACCATGATGTCCTTCCTGCCAAATCTATTTCCCCACACCATAAAATAGTAGCCTGAAGCACACTTTGCAGCAGCAGTGCTGGCATTCTCATAGGCTTTTTATTTAAGTTTGTGACCTGCCAAAGCTTGATTTATGGAGATTTAATTCTCAAACTATTACAAAGAAATCCTGTTGCTCACATGTAGCTCACATGGCTCTCCATCTATATAAAAAAAAATAAGTACTGCCTTTATGAGCTTGTTTGCCCTGGAAACCCAGCACCTGCCTTTATCTGCAATTTTTGGTGCATCTCTGCACCCTTGAATTGCATCAGCTTGAACAGTCTTTCTAAAGCAGCTTGGGAAAAAAAAAACAAAACAAAGCAAACCTTTTGCTTTACAGAAACCATTCACATCGGATTTCTTCAAGGGAAGACTGGAAGACAACAAGAGGGGAGAAAAGGGAGCAGTTGGCATGGGCTCAAGGGCACTGCACGCTTGGTTTGGCATACCTATGCCCTGCAAGAAAAAAGACTGCAACCTGTTTGTCTTACGTCTCATACACAACCACCCTCAACAGCTTGCCACTCCTCAGGGCCAGCTCCAATTCCACACCTTGTTTTCAAAGCCTTGTCAAGTGCTGTGGCATCTGTCCTGTGATACCCAGCAGGTAAGGGTGGTACAGGAAGATGCTGCCTGTCCTCTCAGCAGCCCTGAAATGTAGAGGCTGCAGGAGAATATGAAGAATCATTCTTGTCATGAGGAAGAGAAGGCCCAAAAAAGCCGAGGGGGAAAAAGAGGTTACTAGCCTTTTTGAGAAGAAAGCCTGAAAATTAGAACACCACCAGCAAAGCTAGCAGAAGACAAATGTAAAATGTGTATTAATTCCTTTATTTGAAGAGCTGAAAGACCAAATGGAAGTTTCCAGACTCAAATATGGACTGGTAATATTTTCCTCCCTGTCATCTCTTGGCTGCCCCAATATCTAGCATCCATACCATATGGATGCACTTTTGGATGTTGGTTTCTTTTCAGATGCACTAGAGAGCAGCCAGAAACTCCCGTGGCTCTGACACTTAGCCCAAATATCATTTACAATTTATTTTTTTTCAAATTTGTGCGAGTGGTAAAAATACAAGGTTCATTATTCCACGCAGAAATTCTCTCATCATCCAGCCAAATTTAAAAATAAATAGTTGCAATTAAATGTGTTGCTACATTATTTATGTAGATACATTCAATTTGCAGAAAGCTGCTATAAAAATACTCCCTTTCAATCCACGGGAAATTTATTGCACTTTTATTGTATATTTTCTTCTCCTTGCTCAAATGTATGTTGCTCCCTGCCTTTTTTTTTCACCCATGTTACTTAACACATCATTTTCCAGCCACTGTTTCTCCTACATTTGTCTTGAAAGAATGAGGGATGTAATCCAAATCCAAATGTTTCTTGATTATTTGTGAACAAGGCTGCTAAATGATTACTAGACAGATAATTCCAGTATTTCCCTTGCAATCAAGCACCACTCCTTGTCCCTGCATTTGGCTCTTACAGCTGTTGGGTAAATGATATGCACCAAGGCTGCCCAAGGCTTCCGAGTGCATATTAATTCTTTCAGAAACTCCAGACACTCTAAAGAATTGCTAATTTAACAACAGACTGTGAAATTATTTTTTCTTTCTTTATTAATTGCTGTGCTATTTGAAAGTGACTTCACTGCCCCGACTGTATCTGGCATGAAGAAGAGGGGGTATTTCATCCTGTGAGGAAATAACTGAAAGCTTTCTCCCCAGCAGTCCCCATATTCATAACCAAATACAAGTATGTGAAACAACTGCTAATAAAAACAGGTTAACTTGCTGCAGGTGTTCCTCTGTCAATTTAGCCAGGTGACATTAGCAAAATCTGACAGGGAAGCACAGTGATATATTTCATTTTCGCCTTGACATTTTGATTCTGTTTGTTAGACTGTATGTGCAGGGATCTGGCTTTTTCTCCAAGACCTCTACAGATGTCAGTCTGTACAAACAGGATTTGACAAGATGTCCATTTAGCAGGATGGGAGGGCAAAGGAAAAAAGAAGAGATGGAGAGACCAGGTATGTGGGTAAAGCTGCACTGCAGTGCAAAAATGGATGCTTTTCACATACTGAACAACTCAAAAAAAGAGCAGCTTGATATGCAGGATCTGAGACAGTTTGCATCCTTTAATCAATAGCTCCTTCGAGAAAAGTGGCCAAGAATAACATAAATAGATGGTAGAGGAGAAAGAAGACAAAAGGCGAGAGCTGGAGAAGGCATAGGATCACTGTGCACTCATCCACAGAAAGATTTTTTGGTGAGTCTTAATTATTTTTTAAAAAGAGTGATAAAAAAGGATGCTTTCATTTGCTTGAGAGAAATAGATTTAAGAATAAATCTAAATATGTAGTCTTGCTTTCCAAGGCTGCCTTTTTCCAGCCTTAGGAAAGCAGCAGAAGGTGATGAAGCTGTCTCTTCCAGGGATAATGTAGGAATTTAGAAGCCTTCAGCTTGCTTCTCCCTGCAAAGAACTTTGGACCAGAAGCAAGCAAATGATTTACAATGAAACAGAGTACAAAATAGCTACAAAGATGAAACAACAGAAAATGAATGCAGCATTAAACAAGACAGTAACCAGAGTTTAGAGATTTATGATTACTGGCTAGTGTATAAAGATAAAGGGATTCTGATAGTCTGGGTGATTCCTGCATCTCTGCAAGAACGGTTTAAAAGCAAAACTGAATATACAATCCTAGTTAAAATTCAGAAAAAAAAGTATTGATTAGTGGAGTTTTAACCATACCTTACCTTTCAAAATGTGCCTCTACACAGCATCAGCCACACCAGTGCTGCCTACAGGCTGCACGACCAGACAGGGGCTTGCCTCTTCCTCCTCTAGAATGCATGACAGCTGCTCCCACCACATCTACACCAGGCTGCAGAGAGATATCTTCCTCTTGCCCTGTCCTCTCAAGGCCATGCAGCTGAACACAGTTTTCATGGTCCAACACATATGAGAGATCACAGGAGGAGTCCAGCACCCAACCACTCCCCAGCTCACACGGGACCAGGTGGATGCTGTCTGATGGACAGGAGAGCTGGTCATCCCACGGCTACGGGAGGGCACATACCATACCACCACACAGACATCAACCTACAGCTCAGCCTGGGAGCAGGACCAAACCACAACACCCACAGCTGGGCCAGACACCTCCAAAGCCACCAAACCTAGTCCCAGCCATCAGGCATGTCTGCAAATGACCTGCCATGGCCCAAAAAGGGAAGGCTTGAAATAAGTTTGGGTCAAAAAGGACCCGTGACAGACATCCTTGGGCAGTTTTGCACCTTCACAACAGTCCTGTGTATCACCTCTGGCATCAAGTGCTGAAAGGAGATCTCAGTTGAGCAGAGCCAGTCATGTCCTCCTTACCTTGCTGCTCCACTGAGGTAGAATATATGTATTACTGAAGCTGTAAAGTGCTTACAATTATGACTGTAAACCCAGTAATCTCCACTGATGTAGGTAAATTGCTGACCTCTCTATCACTGTTACTTATGATGCAAAAAAACCTTGAGTTTTCTCTGCAGCTTAATAAAACCTGTGGGGAATTGGTGCAAGGCTTTCATTCCTTATAGCTAGCCTTTAATGCAGAAGTCTAGATTTCCTGAAGGGGAACTGAATAGTTTAGAATAATTAGTGATTTACATATAGAGCTGTCAACAAAGATACATGGTATTAAGTTACCATGATGAAGGGTTCCACCCTCTCAGTTGCTACATTGGATTTGGTTTTATTTAAAAATTCTGTGTTTTAATTCTGCTCACATTCTGCAATCGCTAGTAAAGTGGCCTGAAGCGGACAGCAAGAGGAGAGCACTAAATCGAAGGCTTAAATCACTTCTTCCTCAGTTCCCCCTGGCAGATTTAAAGAGCAACCTGGCACTAATGCTTTCAAATAATATACTGTTGGACCTGACACAGCAGAGAAACTCTGCTTCAAATCACACAATGGTCCAGATGACCATGCAATTACAATTAACCTCCTGCCCGCTGTGCCTAATGACAAATGATCATGTGAATGATAGACTCAGGAAAGGACCCAGGTATCAAAAAAATTATTTCTGATTCTTACATATTTAAAAAGCCATTTTCAGTTAGGAAAAAGCCAAGGGACACTAATTTTAGTTTTGCATCCAAAAGAAATTAATAACCCTTGATAATACACATGCAGGCATAAGCACAGGCTGTCAGCCTTCTAGCAGCAAGAGGGATGCATGGAAGCCTCCTTCCGCCAGAGCGCTGTAATCAGAAAAGTACTAATATCCTCCACTGCCATAAATCTCAGTGCAGACCAGAGAGCATGAATTTTGTCCATGCTGGATAAAAAAAGGTAATATAACCTCAAAATAGCATGCAATATTTTTTGGCACACTTACTGGGCCCATGGGGTTTGCATTACAAGGTCAATAAGTAGGGAGTTATTCTACGTTGTTCCATCAGGTTTTGTGCTTCTCCTGCTTTATGTCCCTCATCTCCTACTTACCTCGAGACCTCTCTCTACCAGTGAGCAGCCTCCTCTCTCTGCTCACACAGCATCTTCAGAAGAAAGCAGAGCTATTTTCCAGCCTGCTACCTCTGCAGAACAGGGAAGCACAAAGGTCACACCATCCTGGGAAGTGCTGGGGACACCCGTGCTCTTTTCCGTACTCAGCTCTAATGGGGTAAGAGTTTATTTGCCCCAGTTGTGCTCCTAGTCAGAAGATCTGTCAGCAAAGCACTTCGAGTGATCTCTCCCTCACTTGCTTCTGTGAAGCAAGCTCATTAATTTAAATAATTTTTTAAGGTTTTTGAGAAGTCACTCATTCTAATTAGTGTCCAGACCTGATGGGGCAGAAACCTCCAGCACAGGAGCAGCAGGGCATATGTGTGCGTATACATATTTTTACATTTATATGTATAAGACATGCTTATGCAAATTCTATCTCCCATTCTTCCTAAATCTGGCATTTCCTACATCTCCTAAGAATGACAGAAGCAATATGGATATGCCCACTCTCCACTTTCCCTAAAAGCATCAAATCACTTGCAGGCACTGCCAAGACCTCTTCTGAAGCAAAAGCAAGCCTTTAGGTCCTCCTTGCTTCAGAGTCAAAGGATGCAGCACCACCAGAAACCCACAGGCGATACTCCCAGCCAAGAGGACTGGGCAGCACCATGCTTGGGCAGGCCTCTCCTGCAGAGCCTGTTATGGCAAGTATTTATAAAGTTGTGTGCTGAGCTGTTTTATAGCAGCTAATCACAGGCATAACACAATTAGTAGATAAGCCTTGTAATGCAGAACATTATCTATAAGGGTTTCTACATATATTTATAGCACCTGTTTCAGCATGCCTTCATACAGAGTCTTCTCATGTAAAAGAAATATACTGTACT
The DNA here is from genome assembly GCA_013400175.1 of Phainopepla nitens. Classification (NCBI taxonomy): domain Eukaryota; kingdom Metazoa; phylum Chordata; class Aves; order Passeriformes; family Bombycillidae; genus Phainopepla; species Phainopepla nitens. Next base: position 533,787 of record VXBQ01009689.1, read on the forward strand.
CTGGCAATTTATTCTGATACTTGATTAGGGAAACATTGCTTCATGAATTCTAAGCCATGACATTTCCACTAATCTTTCCATTTCAACAGCACAGAAAGGAATGTCTTTCATATCTCCATGCTTATCATTTTCAAGCTGAGTATATTATCTGCTCATCTCTGGATTTACTCAATAGCTCTTAAAAAAACTAAGACAGACCACCACTCTGTGAAACTTATGTGTGGCTTACTCAGAGAGCTATATGTCACTTCAAAGATGAACAAATGTAGAAACTCTCATCTTTATTCTAAAGCATGTAAAATAAATAAAAAAACCCCAGATTGCTATCGGTTATTTCCCTTCAATGAGACTGCTGCTTGAAAGGTTACAAACGATGATGTTTTTGCTTTTGCAGAAGGCCATGCATTAAACTTCTCATATTGCCTTGCAGGGATCAAATACAGTCTGTTTGTTGTCAGAATTCCTAAGTTTGCTCTTCTGCCATGCCCCCCTCTGCTACCACTGCCCTGCACACCAGTCTGCCCCTGAGAGACCTTAGCTTGCCATCCTTGCAGCACCCCTCATTCTGATCCCCAACCCCACAGGCGTTTTAACACCTAAACAAACAGTCAGGAGCTCCTCAGCTGTAGTTTCCAAGTTACAGATTTAATTTTGTGTTGCCTGTCAGGCAACCATGAGCTGCTCTTGTGTACCACGACACCTTGTCCCCTCATGGTTTTATGTGGGACTGCTCTCTAACCACTGAGCATCATACAGACCTATAACCCAGAACACAACCCATCGATTCGTGGGGGGATAAAACTCGACCTGAAGATGTGTCCTGGGAGTGCACTGTTGCTCACAGTGCCTGCTTCACGTTTTTGAAAGGGGCCAGGCTACAGCCAGCACAAAACAGGGGCCATGCAAGACTCACAGCACCCTGCTTCAGCCTATGAATCCATTCCCAAGGCATCATCCCACCTGCTAATGTAGAAAGAGCCTATTCTATCATTAACAAAATCAATTGTGCCTTTTGTTCTGCCATAATACACACCTATAGCAGCTTTTACTCTATAATATATTCAGACTCAATCTGTCTTTGGAATTTGCTTTCCCAATAGCTGTCATGCTCCAACACTTGTCAGTACTCTCAGATAGCAAAATATTACTCTGATATTCACAGCACAACTTAGAAATTCCCTGCACAAACTACAGGGAATTCTGCCAGTTCTGAGATAAATTAACTGCTTATCAAAGGCAAAACTGACAAGGGTTGTTGGTTTGTTTTTTTGATTGTTTGTTTTTTAACATGAATCCATGCTTTATTGCTTCCCAGCCCCGTAACGCTACTTAGCTTTTTCATGATCCATGCATGAAGACATTTAGATATATCACCTCAGATTAATAACAACACAATTACAACCACTTAATGTGTTTAAGGGAACAGTCCCAGCTTAATTTCCGGTAAGAGCATGCTCTGCTAGCAAAGCAAAAACCAACAGCCTGTGCTCAAACCTTCCTTTAGCTGCTCAGCCAGAAACTTCCCTGCCCACCAGCATCGGGATGAGAGCTTAGTCCCTGATCCCAGCTCCTCAGGGCAAAGTCCACACAGCTCCTTTCAGAACTCCTCCTTTTCTCACATCCAAATCAATACCACCACAGCTCCTCCTGACGCTATGCTAAACTCTGGCAGAGCATCCTTCTTTTTCCTCATGAAATCAGCCTTCTGGGTCACATTTTGGAGGTTATCTTCTACAAACCCTGAAACTGAGCCTGGCAGCAATTGAGTCCCAAGCCCCAGAATTTTCTAAGGACTTAAATGCCAAAGCATTTTGGCTTCTCATGCCCCAGGAAGAGAAACTTACTCCAGAGACCTTGTGGGCACAAGGATGCCAAGTCCTCTTGGCCTGAAGGATGCAAGAAAGCTACCAGAAGGTTACCAAAATCAGCCCTACACATACAGCAGCCCAGGCTTGTGCTCAGCAGCCTGCCTACAGAGAAGCTGGCACCCTATCACTAAATACCCCATTCCTCTCTGCCACACATAGTCCATTATCCTTCTAACCAATTTCCAAACGTCTCTTTCTGGGGTGTGGGTGGGGAAGAGTATAATGTTTCCAACATGGAACAAAAGGGTGGGCATATTTCAGTGCCAGAGCAGAATTGATACTGCCCACACAACCTGGGGTTTGGAAATAATGTATTTATAGAAGTACATTAAGACCAATTTAGAAAAGGTTGATTAGATAAAGTAATGCTCATTCAGGCAAGCCTAAACAATTTTCTTATTTCATTGAATCAGCAATAATGTACTCCTACAAATGCAATAAATATATATCTAATCACCTCCTCCTTCACTGACTTCTCCCCTTGTTCCTTTTGGCTGGCAGCATTTGGTTTGGGTTGTTTTCAGAAAGGGAAAAAAACCCCAGTAACTCATTTATAAAACCTTCCCTTCCTGGTAATTTTATTTTATCTCTGTAGCATAAGGCAATCTAGCAGAAGCAAACATTGTTTACTTGTTAATACCAAGCCAGAACTCTTAAAGAGAGTCGATGAGACCACAGAGGAAAACTATTGTTTTCTTTGTTATTCTGCTAGAAGACCTGAGGTAACATGTCAGACATTGGTAGAGTCTTTTGGGGAAAAAACAAATAGTTCCTCTGTTTTCATCCATATGCATGGGAAACCGTGCTGGTCTACAAACACCGGAAGATTTTGTGCTGCTGCTCCAGCTACATCTTCTCACACTGTAAGAACACCTGCTTTAAAGAAAAATTCACTGCAATTTCTCATTCAGAAATCAAGGTATTTTTTAAATCCTGACTGTTTGATTGTGGTACTGGATCTACTGATTATCTCAAGGTACATGCCAAGAGATACACAGCGCTGAATGCAGACCAGGTTTCTATGCTTGAGTCCTGGCACCCCACAGCCCCTGGGTGAGCTCCAAAACCAGGACCCAACCCACCGGCACGCAGATGAACTGAGAAATTGAGGGGCTGCAGGCAAGTGAGGGTCCTAGCCAAACATATGCATACAAAATTCTTTTGTTTTTGTTGCATGGTGACAACATCTCTTATTAGGACGCTGGCTGTTTACCTGTGGGTTTCATGACTTTCTGTCTTAAGAGTGCCTTCAGCTTAACACTGTATCTGGATCTTAGACTCCTTCCTAGCCTCTCCTTTCCCTTTTCACCCCCTCCATTATTTGCCTCTAGCTCTAGGAGGAATTAATATTTCTTTAAAGCAAGCTGGTGGGGGAAGAATTGTGTTTGTCACCTACTTACTATGCAAGCATTTGCTGTTGAGGTATGAGGACACATATATGTTCCTGCAACGATTTCATGAAAGATAGACATGGGGAAATTTCTGCTGCTGGGCAGAATTTTTGCAGCTGTGTTTGTGCCCAAACTAAATTCCCAAGGATACACTCTGTATAAAGCCTCTATCAACCACCAGCTCAGAGAATTGATTCAGCAAGTATACCCCTTATGAAGAGAGAGGTTTTTGTATCCTATGCTACATATTCAAATTTAATCAACGATACTGCTTAAGCAGGCTTTTTATTTTCCATAACCAAGTCCAGAAAATTTCTCTGGATCACTTTTGATTCAGCGAGGGGATGTTATTGGGCTGCTACCAGAGCTCACTCACTTCTAGCCAGAAAATGGCAACATTTGGCCTCTAAAACCAAAAAAGGTTCCAATTTAGCAAATGCTTAGCATCCTTGTGAACAGTAATCTACTCCAGCAAGATGCTAGGTAAAAACTTTTGAAGCCAGAACTGGGTTTTCAAAAGTTCTGTGTATACACTCGTAAAAGCCCAATCTTTAACATTTTGGTGAGCAATGTCCAAATCACTCCCAGTACCACTAATTGTTTTGAAAAGTCCTACACTGAAGAAAGAAATGTGTGTGGGGTTTTGTCTTGTGCTGTAAGTGCAAGTGCCTAGTCTGTCCTGAGGACTTAATAAATGCTCTGGGAAAACCAGGAACAATTAAAGCCTCACCATTAGCTTCAATGGGATAAAGGTTTTACTCCACATCTTTCACTTTTGTGACTGGATATAGGTTTAGAAATTTAACTTTAATTTGCTTCTCTTGGAAATCTAACTCTAAAAATTCAAAACAACCAACAAGGGCTTAATGAGGAAAACAAAATTAGTCAGACTTGCGTAGCTATAAAGCAATACAGACAGATGAGTGGCTACTTCTAAGGAGTCAGCATGAAAGCCTGGAAGATGATTTGCTGGTTTAAGGCTTGCACTATAGCTTTAAATGACTCAGGATTAATTCTGCTCAAAACGGAATTTAAAACAAATGAATATTTACATTCTTTGTGCTACAGCCATCACCCAAAGCAAGGAGTACACTTGCTCAGCTCATCCTGAGTGTGGTATGGATGTAGCTCAAAGACCCCACTTGTGGTACCTCAGCAACATGGGAAATAACCTGTTCTTTAATTTGTCCAGCAATGAAAAGCAGGGAAGTAAACAAAATCCTACTGATAAAAGAGTTTCAGTCGGGAAAAGTGTAACTGATCCTCCAACTCCAGCCCCAAGAATAATTCCCATTGAAAAGGTCTGGATGCATTTTCTTTACATAGTTGCATCATTCTTCTGAACCATCCCTGGTAAGCTTTTCTCCACTATGTGCACTTTACACCCTTAGGGGAATACCCTTTCCTGTTTCCCCCTGGAGCATCACCCCATCCTGAGCAACAATGCTCAGCATGCCCACCCTTCATGTGACCAGGAAAAAAGTCGGCTATGGTACTCACAGACAAAGAGCCACTGCAGAGAGCAAAAAAAAAAATCCATAGTGAGAAAGAATGAAAGTCATGATGAAAAGGTGTGAAGCTTTTGCTGGAGAGAGCCAAAAGAACTTTCCACAGAGAAAACTAGGGGAAAAAATTAGGCAGAGAAGAAAAAGCCAGGAACTTGCTGGCAGTGCTGTTCTCTAGAACTCTACTGGCCTTGTCAGACAAATTAAGATATTTCTGCTTACTACCTAGCTTTTTTCCCCTGTTTTTTAAGGATTCTATTACAATAATAACCTCGCAATACCTTGCAGCACTCGCTCTCACATGCATGCACAGATTAGGTCTAATATAATGCACTTCCCATTACTGAGCGAAGGTGAGTTCACCTGCTCTGCATTGCTTCAGGCAGACAATTGCCCTGTCCTAACCCCTTCTGCAGCCAACATGGCAAGCAATTTATCACCATCATCCAACTTCATTCACTTCCCTGCTGAGTGACAGCCATCAAAAGTCTCATTATTGGCATGCTACTAGGTGGCAAGGCAATCACATCACCTAACAAGGTCTTTATAAGGACAGAAATTTCCCAAATCCCATTACCTAGAGGCCCTCCCTCCCCCAAGATGAAGATTTGAGCGTGTTTGTGCCACAGATGTCAAATACATTTCTGACCCTTTTTAATCTTTCAACCTTGCTTCCAGGTGAATGAAGCAGGAAAGTCCTCCTACAGATGCATGGATTTGCTTTGTGGAGTTTAAAACCATCAACAGCTGAATTTTCTGAATGTTTTCAAGGCAAATCCACTTACCTGACTAATAAGTAAGCCTTCTGGGCAGGGAAAAGTCATGCCGAGATTTATCTTTGGCAACTCCAGCACAGTGCTAGGAGTGTATTTCTCTACAATGCAGGAGGCCTATTTTCATGTATTTGAGCCTATTACTGGAAGCAAAGACAAAACCCTTCCAAAACTACCGATTCCATTAATTTCTGTGAGTGAAACGGCAAGGGACACTTGTGGCAATGGAAATCACAAAATCTGAAATAAGATCAATAATGACAACAGTGACAATCAGCAGTCTGTAACTCGGTGGCTCACATCATCAGGCAATACTACCAAGTCTGGTGAGGGAGTGGCTGCTGCCAGCCACAGCTAAGCACGAGCCATTCTGGGTTCATGGCATGGTTCTGCAGATTCCTCCTGACTTCTCCATGGTAGAACCTGGAAAGGCTGTGCTTTTTAACAGCTGCACATCAGGGAGAGACGAGACAGAGACAACAAACCAAAGCAAACAAATTCAAGACATCAGTTTTTGGCCAGCTCCCACAAGTGCAATGCAGTGAGAAAGGCTGGCTTAGTCCCTTGGGCCTGTGTATTTCAGCTCCCAGTCTGAATGCCAATATATGGGCCACCTCTGTCTGTATCACACTTGCATTGAACAGGGTCCTGCTGAGTAGGTCAGACCTCCTGGCCTTTAGCGCTGCTTTACAGGACAACTTTGCCTTTGAAATAAATACATTTGCCTTTCAGGAGCAAGCAGACATGCCTGCATCTCAAGGCAAGCTGCAGTTTGCATGCATCCTGCACATCTCCAAGCATCAGGACTCAGACTTACGAATGATTCCACTTGCTGCCACAGACTGGAGGCTCTTTTGATGCTGTTTGTGTGTGGGAAGATGTGAGCAACTGTCCCCATGAACATGAGAGCAGCAATTGCCATGGGCTGGAAAAACTGCCCCCTTTGGCACCAGAAATGTGCATCCTGGTATATTGGGTATCCAAAGGAGAGGTTCTGAAGCATTTTCATGCTGGGATTATTTAAAAATATTTTTATTTTCTCTCTGCTTTGTTTTTCTTTGAGTTAGAACAAAGTAGTCTGGTGCACTATGCTGACTCCACAAAGCAAAAGCATCATTTTCAAACTTGAGGCCTCATAACATAGATTTATGTTAAGACAGACTCAGCTAGTCCAATGGAAGAGGAAAACAAACAAACAAACAAAAAACCTGTTCTGTTTTTTTTTTCCAGTGTTCATTTCACCTTCAGGATTCCTCTCTTTGAAAATCAGAATACCCACACAAATGCACAAGTGTACATACATATGCACATGTTAAAAAATATGGAACAGATACCACTTCTTTCCCATTCAAGTTGATAGTTACATCTTTCTGTATCTCATTGTGCTGGAAGAGGAGAAGGTTTTGTTTCCTGCTTTTTGTTCCTGGTTTTGGTGTTATGAGAAACTCAGTCCAACAATTTTTCATGATGCAACACATGGAAAAAAGGACCTGCTTAGCACAGAAGGACTTTCCATGTGTGAAAAACACAGGTATAAGTGGTCTCCAACATATCTGCAAAACTGCTAGACTTTTATAAATAGTTACTAGAACCCATGAGTTTCTTTTGCCAAGAGGAACAATGGGCACTGGGGGAACTTGGAGAAACTCCAGTTACTCATCATCTGGATTCCTTTATAGCAGTCTGATGAACCTATAATTATGGTTGCTAAAAACTTTTCACTGGAAACTATTTTTTTTTCTAAATGATCTTTCCTCTAAGAATCGCTAGATAATTAACATGTTTAAATTTCCACTTCTTGTTCAAAGCTCAGGTGTTTTCATTCTGCAAAAGGTTATCTTAGTCAAAGTTATGAGAAGAATTTTAAAAGGTTCTAACTCCATTCAGAAACATTCATGGAAAACATTTAGTAGTTGCTGTAATAACTATGTCCACAGCATTAAGCCTTGCTGATGATGCATGTGCTTCATATGCCCTCAAAGCATTTAGTTACATTCTTCCCATAAAGCACTATGGCTGCTTCTTTAGGCTAATGTCTAGCAGCATTTGGGACTTTTGGTCAACATTCCTCTGGGGAACAGACAGAATGGAGAATGGGATAAGGGCTGAAACGAAGCCAGATCATAAGAACAGCTTACAAGGCATAAATTAACCTTTTTTCTTCCCAAAAACCACAACACTCTCCAACTGACTCTGCTACAACTGGCCATCAAACTGCAGCAGATACCAGGATTCTTTATTTTTGTGCAAGCCTGCTAATGAAGTTCAACCCCTCTGTTAGCCAAGGTGATCTAAACTGAGACTGGTAGATTTTTCTCCCTTAGTCCAGAGAGGTTTCCTGCCAGTTGGGCCTGCAGAAACAGCCAAGAGAACAGAATATATCGCAGTAAAGTAATCCACCAGGTCCTGACCTCAGGTGTGAAATCCCTCCCTTCTATCTACAGTACTAAATCTATAGCATACCTGCAGAGCACTGCTGCAAAATATCTGTTTATTGACCAGCTGTCTGTATTTAGATCTTCATCTCCTTGCCTAGTTATGAAATTATTCAGAGGTCATACCTTAAATATATACCAGGTAGCATCACAGACACACACATACCTAAACACACATCCACTCACAGTCCAAATGTGTTGGGATATTTTTGGAGGGGTGTTTTTGTGGGCTGTTTTGGTGGGGTTTTTTCAAGGATATTCAAAGTTCAGCTTCTGCCAATTTGGTTTTTTATCTCCTCTTTTTTTAAACTCAAGCTGCATTCAGCTACAGATCATCTCTACAGGAGTCAGTTCTTATTATCAGTGGACTTCTTAATTAATGTTCACCCTGTCTTTTTCTGTTGCTATATTGAATTTGAGTGCATATGGCTTAATAGACACACCAGATGCTGCTTCCCTAGGTTGTTTAGGAGCTAATGTTTCATCATTTGAAGGTTTCTAAAAAAAAGAGAGGTTCATTATTTAGTAGATTAGCCATCAGTTCAGAAGAGGAGACAACTTGGAGGAACTACCTTGCCTGGCTGGAAACTGAAGTCCAGACCTTAGGAGGGGCTGTGCTGCTGCTTCACTGGAGAAGAAAGTGAGCAGCCTGGGTGCCTTCCTTTTTTCAAAGCCTACTGACAGTGAAATAATGTCTTCCAGAAATAGCATCATTTCCTCCCCCCTTCTCCAACTAGGAAAGGGCTGAACCCAATGGACTCTTGATTTCCTCCAAGGCTGGAGACTTTTTCTGCTCCAGTCATTTACTTCCCATTTTGCCCTTCCTTATTCTTTAGAAGGTGAATAGAGATATAAAACCACCACCTTTAACAACTGCCTTGCCACCCACAGAGATACCAGCACTCAGCCAGCAGTGACATCTCAGGCATGTGACAGACTGAATCGCTGAGTATGGTGATACCTATCCTCAACTCTCCTCCCCCTGACCCATACAGGTCAGGTAGAAATGTAAGCTATTCTTGCTCTCTATTACTGATAATTCCAGAAATATCTCCCATGTGTCACTTCAAATGTATGAGGTCACATGTATCCGTTTAGGAAGTAGACAGGCAAGAGTCCAAATATCTCTGGCTGTAAGAAACATGGATGATGCAGAAAACCACGTGAATGAAGGGTTAAAGTTTATAAAATGTTTTATAAACCAGAGTTACACTGGTAAATACATATAGTGCAATCTAGGCACCAGAGAAAGCTTGCAATACATGCTGGTGGATATGGTTTTAAGTATGAGTCAGACAACCTACTTGTGAAATGCATTGAAACAACAACAGCCTTCGTAGTACCTTTAGGCTGAGCCAACTCTAAACAACTTTTATGTTTAAGAAGATAAATATGAAGGATCTGACAAATCTACATCCAATTTTGTCATAGATTACAACTACAATACAGTCTCATTACAAATACTATCAATAACCTTGTGTTGGATTAAAAAAAAAAAAAAAGAAAAAGAAGAAAAGGAACAAAAGAACCCAAAATCCAGCCCCTCCCATCCCATACTGAACCCCAAAAATCTCAGCCATGGCCCAATGCCTTGCCGTATCATGGTGGCTGGCAGCGGGATGTTGACACTCCCAATATCAGAAGCTGCTCAAGCTGCTCCTCAAAAGGAGAGAGATTTTCTCTGTCTCTCCCAGTCTCTTTAGAAAATCTCAGCATGCCTGGAAGAGCTGGTAGGGATGGGCTGCAAAGACACACTGTGGGACTGTTTTATTTTTCCCATTACAAGCAGGTGACATGGCCACCAAGAGCAGAGGCCTAAGTTCTGCCCATCCACAATTTCTCTATAAAAATCTTCTCCTTTTGGCATGCAGGCAGGAGTTCATAATTATGAATTCATGGTTCACAATTATGGTTCATAATTCTTCCAAAATGGAGAGGCAGGTGATACAGGGATCTACAGAAAGAGCTGAACCAGCATTTCTCTTGATTTTACTTCATTTCATGAGGAGTCTCCATATGGAGAAAGTCTAAACTTCAGCTTTTTTGTTTCCAAATGAGTTTAAACCATACCTCCAGTTTATACGGAGCAGGTGGTGCAATCAAAATACTAAAATGAGTTTATGGACAGGATTATATGACTTAGTGCTTATGGAAGACAAGGACTACCACGAGAACAGTGGAAGTCCTCTCTGCTCTTCAGTTCTCTGCTTTCTAAGCTTTCTTACTCAAACCAGAAGAGAAATACTAACTCATAACCTTCAGGCCAAGCCAGCCACCTCCTGGCCCTTGCTGCCAGGCTCTGCAGCCAAAGCAGAAGCCTGTGCTGGAGCATTTGTTCACTCCCCCCCAGCAAGTGAGGGTTTCACTCACCCAAATGCTCATCACCTGCATCAGGCTGCCCATGGCACAAATGGGTTGTCCTTAAAAGACCGGAGCTCATTACTCCACATGAGCATGCCAGGCTCTAGTGTCTCTCTGGCGAGTGTTAAATATAAGCTGCTTTAGACTTCAGCTTCTGGAAACATGACATACTGACAACAACATGAGGAGAGACAAGAAATTTGTGCAAAAAATAGCTTATTGCAGCCCAGCCAACCCCCAACACATTTTGCCTCTCTAGTGCTATCACACAGGAATCTTCACTTTTAAAAGGCAACAGCTAAAACCAGCTAAGAGAAAAGGACACAAAGAATCTTGAGGCTTACAACGGTAGAAATACAGAGGGGAGTAAACATAATGACAAAGTCTTCACAAAACATACACTGGTCCCAAAGAGGTTGAGAGCTGTCTTTCACACATGCCAGGACAAACCCTTCAACAGCAGGTTATAAATATGTTTTCAAATAGATAAGGCTTAACTTTCCCACCCCTAACTCAAGAGCAACTGGGGTAATTTCCCAAGCCTCACTAAAGCTAGCTGATTAAGAGCCATAACCTTAACTAACATCTGCCTTGAGCTTGATCACTGCAGCCTCATTTAGGCGCTCAAATGAGCTTAGCTGCAAAGGTGCTGGTACTGCATCATCTCAGGCCTCCCAGAAAGGAGCTCACAGAAAGGACTGCTGTAATCAGAACTTCTGGGCATCTGCCTAACCTTGATGGCAATTTCTGCCCAGAGCCTTTTAGAGACAGCCCATCATCCAACAGCACAGCTGCAGCTTGTCCTAAACTGCCTTCATCCAAGTTCAGGCATGCCCTGGAGCAACAGGAGGCATGTCTCCTCATGCTGTAGACAACTCTCCTTCCAGGCGTGTTTCTCTGAAGGGTTGTCATGAGCTCTGCAAAGCTCCTGCAGTCTCAGCAAAGCCTCCTGCTGCTGCAGCACCTTGGCTGCCCGGCCACCTCTGGTGGGGTGGGTCTGTCACTGCTCTGGTGCCTGGGATGGTCCCTGTGCATTTGCTGCGTAAGATGGCAAGTGCCACCTCTGCTGCCAGAGAAGGGAGGTCTGGCAACACAGTTTTACAGGGGGGATTGGAGCCCTCTGTACATCCAGTCCATGGTGTGAGTGCTTCATTGTGCTGGGATTGGAAGGCTGGCTGATGATTTATAGAAGACATGCAGTGGCCTTTGGCTCATTTAGTATCTGGCTAGATAATAGTCAGCCTTTGATGTACAAACTCATTCAAAAGATTATTCCTCCAAGGTGTCTTTCTACCTATAGTGCAAATCAGCCCAGAGATAATGTCAGAAACATGAACATACGCTCCCTTTCAATCTGCTCCTTCAACACTTCCTGATACACATCACCTCACAGCTCCCATCCCAGGGACATGTATGGATAGTGCCCCATGTATTGTATTGCATCAGTGAGGTATTTTCAGAGAATAAAGCTGTGCACAGACATAGCTCGGGGAAGGGGGCATGGACCCGTGCACATGCATGACAAGCATGTGTATCCAAGAAATAAAAGCAGAACAGCACAGCACTAAGAACAAGAAAAAACACATCATCTTTTAAGTGCAGCCACCTAATCTTTTTTCTTTCAGGTCTGTAAGGCACAAGATCACATTGATAACACCGTCTTATCAAGTCAGCAACCAACACTATGCGGTGTTGTTGCTATTTTTTTTATTCTCAGAGAAAAAAAATCATCTCTTTAATGAAGCTGTTCAGCCTTATGTTTGAACAGCAAAAGCAGGAGCCGACCTCATCAGTGTTTAAGAGTTACAGGGGCTGAGAGTGTTTTCTCACTGAGCATCAATTCCAGCTCTTTGAACCAATTGCCACAGATTCCAGGAGCTTGCCCACACTACAATTTTCACACTTAGCAACTGTAAAATTGTTAAAGCGATATCTTTCCACACGGTTGCTCTGTTATTAGTGCTTAGTTTGGCATGCCACCTTAGTTACGGGCTTTAAATGCCACTTTCCGGGGTAACCTTGGCCATGAAATCGGAAAATCAGATCATTTTCTGGTCTTTTTTTTTTCTTTTTCTTTGGATGAGATTAGATTTTGCTACGCCTGACTGACAAATCTCATTTGGGATTCCAAAGGAGGCTGAAGCCCTGACCTCCTTAAGAAGGAGGAGGCAAAGATGTCTCAAGCTATGATAAGAAAGAAAGAGCTAATTTCAACACATCACATAACAGGCAATTAGTAATTAATTTGCACTGAGAGACAAACATGCTTGCAAAATATGTTCAGAGAATGCTTCTCTGTCAAGTCAGAGTGCTTAGTTTTATTTCTCTAAAATGATGCTAAAACATAGGAGATTTTCTTCTTTCTCTGTCTTATCTATGTCTGTTATATTTATCTCAGAAAAACAGAACTATGGGAGTTAGGGGCTTTCTTTAAATATTTTAACTAAATGCAATAAAGAAGCAGCCCAACAGTGTTTTTAAAAATTATTTTTAAACCATGTTTAAGTGATTATTTGACCTTTCTGTAACTACAATCTTTTGACAGCTCATTTTGTTCCAAGCATGTTATCTGGGCCAGATGCAGTGTTAGTTAAAAAGGGTGACAAACTGCACATCAACCATAATGAACAACAGACAAATGTCAAAAAATTTCATTTCTAGTGTTTAGTCATGCTCCCGTTGAAAGTTAACATCACATTAAATACTATTATGGAATATCATTCAAAATGACAGGCAAAAGCTCAGCTGCTCCATCAAGTAATATACTTTAAACTGCAGGACTTCAGTGGTTGGTCCACAGAGCTGTAATATTTGCTGATATGCAGGACCACCCACTGACACCCTGAGATTTACTGCTGATTAACAAGGAATAAAAAAAACATATCAATTCAGTAGAGATGCCCTGTACTAAGATTTTCATTCTGGTTATTATTCTTAACATTCCCAAAGAAAAAAAGAAATCAATCAATATACAAAGGTTGAAAATACTATAGATTAGAAGGACTAAAATACAAAGCACTCTAGAGATATTGTAATCTTTGCCAGGAGTTATTCTGAAAGGCATATCCTCAACTAGAAAGGCTGTAGTAAAATTCAAGTCCCCCAGGAAGCACAGGCCCACAGGGTTTACCTCCCCACAGGAAAATTTCCTGGGACTCCATTTAAGTGCAAGTGCAAGCTGGGGAACCAATTGGAAAACTTACACATATGGACTTATTTCAGAGCTTTGAGCCCCAGGAAGGCTTCTTCCCTAAGTAGCACTTTCAGCTCTTTGAACGCAGAAAGCTGTTTAAGACAGGTTTGCTGAGCTGGGAAAAAGGGATGGTCTGTCCCAGTGAGCAATTCCGAGAAGGGAGGCTTTTCCAAGCAAGAATTAGCTTGCAATGGGAACCACTCCTCCAAACCCACCTTCAAAACCCCCACAAAGCTGACATGCCAATGTCATGATAGGAGTGCCTGTTTCGTGCCTTTTGCAACCTTGCTGACAGTTGGAGGCTGCAGAACTTTTCCACTGGTGCCAATTATCCCGAAGCACTTGAGGCAGGGTAAATGAGGCACACTGACAAGTGACAGTAATCGATTTTTCAGCATGCATTTTTTATATTTAGACAAGGAGTGCCAAGCTAATGAAATCAACTACTAAAGTACAAAAGTGGATTACAGCATGTCAAATAGTCTGTGAAAAGCACCCATCTCAATGTCCTTCAGTCTTTCACTGCCACCCTGCCTTGCAACTACAGCTTGACTTTGACTTCAGTGGTCTTACCAAAGCAGGCACAGAAGCAAGAGTTCCTTCAAACACAGTCAATCAGGCCAGGACTACCCACTGCTGATAAGGTGACTGTAAGGAGCCCCTAGGAACAGGGAGAACCAGTTCTGGAGATACCATGATGAGGCAAAACCTCACAAATACATTACAGACAGACAACTAAAAAAGACTTCCTCAGCCATGACAAGCCAATATTAAATGCCAGAAACCACAACAGCCATCAGTAACCCGCTCCAACATCTTGAGCAACAGTTCTGAATTTAATAAATAAGCCAATGCTACTTAAAAACCTGAAATCTCTTTGTCTTAGTGGTTACTGCACAAAATGTAGACTTGGGGATTAAGGCTTAAGGGCCTCCTGTCAAAAGTCTCTGCAAGTGTTACTAAATGCAGATATGTAACTAATAATATGGCTTAGTCTTTCTTGTCACTACCAAATCTCCATGAATTTTGTGTTCAAGGATCACATCACAACTCAGACAAGGAGAAATTGGGAGACCTATCATCACTGCTGTCCCGCTCAAAAATGCTCTATGTAATGCGAAACCTTCACAATTTACTCTCTCATTAGACATTTACAGCTTTTCCTCAGACAAAAACCAGCCACACCATGCTCCAAGCCCATTCCAATGTTGATGTTCAAGCGGGGATACAGCTGAGATTCAAGCTTCTCCACTTTTATCACAGACCAGCAAAAAATCCTGTTTGGATAAAATATGAGCTGACAGTTTCAAATGCATATCTTGCACAGAGGACATCCCTCATGGAGTATTATTTATGGGTGAGGAATGAGACAGGGAAGTTTGTGAACCTTGTTCAGCCAACACCCCACTCTCCCAGATCTGCAGCAAGAAGCCAGGAGACCAAATTACTCAGGCATTTGTTTCTTAAAAAGTAAAAGGTTTATCTGACTGTTATCCCAGTTAACGAACAGAATAAAGGATTTCCATAGTGGAGATAAATGTCAGTAAATTTCATCATTCCCAGCTATTTTGCTGCTTAAAGGACAATCACATGATTCAGCCTCTTTTATCAGGAAGAAGAATCCTTTCCAAGCCTGGTGCTCATCCCACATCTTTTTGATTTGTCTCCCCCTGACCGACTCACCCTACCTGCTTCCCGTATGATTGAATATTAATAGCATGAAATTTCCTATTTAATGGGACAAAGTTCTTTATCTGTTGGCAGTCTTGTATTTGATCTTCATCTTTTCTGCTTATCCTATGTTTTTGTTATGAATAAAATAAAAATTAAAATGAGTAAGGTAATAAAATGAAATGAGATCATATAATGAATATCTTGGGCATTGAACATAGAAGGAAATTAGTAGGAGTTCTATAGAGCTGCATTTTTATTCAACAGGATATTAACACACACATGTGTCTTCAAGACCTAAATCAGAGCATCTTTTTATCACTTGCAGTGACACAGGGGACTTGCAGGAGAAAGAGGATGTGGACAGTGTTGTAAATAAACTGTTCAGCAACAGAAAATATAAACAGGTAATAAATACCAATTTGATAAAGCCCAAGTTTCTGCCTGTTCTCAGATCAGACATGGAAATTGAAGAAATCTTACTCTGGTATGGCACAATGTTCATTCCTATTGCAATGAAGCAAGAAAAGTGTTGGGAGCAACTCTTACAACATGGAAAGATGCAGTGTTTTTGTCACCATGGGGTTTGCTTTTAATCAACAACTTTGCTCTATTTTTTTTTAAACGACAGAATTTCTGCTAAAAAAAAAAGACTCAGTATTTCTATCATGAGGAGAATGAATTGCAAAGGAGAGATTTGCACAAAGCACTGCTATGTACAAAATGAATTGGTTTGAGCTCATCTTCCTCTCTTAGATCTAGAAAATGCTACAGTTGAGGGGAAAATTGATTTAAAGTTGAAATGACTCCTCTTTGTTTATAGCTTAACACTGTCTTGGAGAGCAGGAACACAAGGAAGACCCTGTCCTTCAGGTCCTCCTCCACAACACAGGCACTCTTCCTGATCTACTGTCCTTTTGCTCATTTCTGGCATATCAAGGGATTCATCCCAACAAGAGCTGTATTCCTTCTTCTTTTCTTACTTTTCTCCCTACAGAAACATTCCAGATCTTTTTCTTCAACTCTCCCTGCTTCTGTGAGAAATGTCACAACTCAGTCAAGGCTTTATGCTTTCAAAACCAACCCTCATAGTTACTAGTCTTGCAGCAAAGAGGAGAGTTAGTGTTACTAGTCTTATTGCTCTCCCCCATTCATGTAAATGAATCCAATGGATAACAAATGTTATTTTCTTATATTAAAGATGTTTGTAAAAATTTTTGAATCTATAAGGCTCAGAAGTGTCTGAATTGTTGCAATCCATCACACCTGGGGCTTTCAGGGCCAAGGGGTGATCCTCCTCTCCGTTGCAACTTAATAAGAACTTCAGGTTTTGGAAATTAATTACAATACTACTCACCATGGACCCAGTATCTTTACCTTCAAAAGGACTCCATAAAAAATGAACCAAGTAACTTGCACTTAATCTTTTTATATACTGAACTTTTTATTTTAAAAGCTAATAAAACTAAAACTATGTGCTGCCTTTAGTACACCACTGTATTTTCTTAGCATAATAAACAGCCTATTTTACAAGCTACATAATTTATGTATATGGTAAACCCAGCAGAGAAAACTTACCATGATTAATAAGTTTAACATTTTTACTTAGGTCACGTAGTCACTTTCCAAAGACATCAATAAAATGTTTTAGAGTTAAATAACAAATCAGTCACTGACAAGATAAATCACTGTAATGGGCAACTACTTTCCAATTACACTTTATTTCTGCAGAAGTCATTTTGGGGAAACAGCATTAATTGCCATTTGGAATTGATAGGGCATTACCACCAGGCTGGGAGAGAGGCATCTCAGTTCAAAACTGTAAATGTCCTGTGTGATGCCAGCATGATACTTAAGTTGAAAATAAATCACAAGCAGCATGAAGATAGCAGGAGTAATAGTTCCCCTACTCCCCATAACAGATGACCTAAATAAATGAGAAATGCAATTCCATAAAAGGTAAAATGCTTCATCTTCTTTTTTTTTTTCTTTTTTTTTAAAAACAAGCTATTCTTCCATCCAGTAGCTCAGCTGCAGACTTTCTATGGCACTCATTGACTGCAAATATGCAAAGATATTAGTTACCTGCAATGTGCTTTCTTACTGATGCAGACTTTTTCAAGGACAGGCAAAATGCAGGAAATATCAGTGCTTCCTGTGCAGTTGCAGTTACAAGATAGCCAAAAGGAGCCAAACATTTCCAGTAAAAAACTTCTTGTATCAAAATAACCAAAAGAGGGAGAAAGCCAGGGATTGGTAAAGCAGATCTTTAAAAGATATTACAACTACCCATAATTCTAGAAATTCCCACAGTCCTACAACTGGGAGTGACTTGCTTTTTAGACAGTACTGGAGAGGGAGCTATTTCTGGGACAAAACTAACACAAGACTGAAAAACATGAATTTCAAAATATATAAATTTTAAACATATAAGAAATCCCAACATATTAATGAGAGAAATACAATTAGAGAACCCAAGTTCCTTCGACTATGCCCCCAAAATAGAACTTCCATTCTCCCATCAGTTTAAGTCAGAGGTACCTAACAAGGTCTGGTACTTCCAGAGTATGACAGTGCGGCATGGACGAAGTGTGGGGAATAGTGGGTAGTCTTCTAGGGCTGAAATCCACGAACCTTTGTAGATGGCGACATCCATTTTTTGATTTGACCCCATCTGCCAATAGACACCAGAATGCACCTGCACCACAGGCTGGCAATCAGGCTGGTGACCATAGCTCAGGTCAGCACAGCTACCTGCTGTGGCTTATAAAATCTCAAACTCAAGTATCTCAAGAGGATTAGGAAAAAATTGTTTGATTTCCTGTTCAGCTAAGGCTTTATTAACAAGTAATAAAATGCGCAGTTGCAAAGTACTTCTTTTTTTGTCTGTTATACCTTTTTTAAATTATTGAAGCAAAGCAAATTTCTGGACTGCACTAAAATCTGAGGAAGTTTGAATCATTCCTTTTCCCCGAGTTTTGCTCTATAAATATTGTACAATTCAGCATTAAGGACAGATAAGAAGCAATTAAATTCAGGTCGTTGTGGTTTTCCATAATGCAGTTAAGCAGAACTATCAAATCACCCATTTGGCACTGGGCAGCACCTGGAGGTCCTGCTGTAAGAACTCCGAGGGGAAGCATTTACTTGTCAGCACCATCCTGCTACAACACAAGCAGCCAGCATGGTGGATTGTCCTGCCTGGGCAGCGCTGAGGGCATACTCCACAAACAAGGCAGGCAGCTCTTCAGCAGCAAATCACCCATTTCCAAAGGAGCATCTGTGATCTATCGGTCCAACAGCTGCCCTCGGGTCTTTCCACCGTCTTTTCACAATGCAGTGTTTCCAGAGCAATTTCACAGGCTGTTCATTTTCAATAAACATTAGCCACCCAGGCCGCCCATGCTGCACATGTTTGTGCGCTGCTGCATGGGGAGCACATGCCTGAGTGCAGGTCAGACCATCTCCTAAGAGTTTCTACAAATTCCAGGTTTACCTACTAATTGCAAACCTTGTTTACCAACAGCTCATCCTCTTCCCCTTCTCATCACTAATTCCTTCATGGATATCAACATCCAGGATGCAGCAGAAATGCTCTTGGACTCTCAGCTGATAGCAAGCATTAGTAAGGGCAAACAGATGGGTATGCAAAAACAAGTGCCAAGCACACTATTATGTGTAATATAGAAGTGCTGATATGACCCAAATAAATCTCAGAGCCATTTAGTATACTTTACCCCAAAAGAGTGAAATCTGGTTGAACTGACAAGAAGGTGGAAAACAAGAATTAAAAAAAAGACTTGCCCAAGGTCAGAAGCACTGCTTTAAATATTCCAGCTTCTACTCTTTGTGCAGAGAGGGATATATTCACAGGACACTGCAATGCCTTCCCCAGATTTACATCAATCCCTTGCACTTCCTACTTAGTCCTCAGAAATCAGGCTGTGTATCTTCCTAAAAATGCACTTTCAACAACACATTCGAGTCATAAGTCTCCAGGAAAAGCCTGAACTTTCAGAGGGAGACGCAATTTTGTCCCCAGTGCTGCCTATTCCAAGACTCACTTGAAATTAGTCTTCTTAACACTTATTTGGGTATCTACATAAGTCACCCAAGTAGAAAAAGCCCTTGTGTTCTCTCAGCTTCTATTCATTTCAATCAATACCAAGTCTGATCATCAGGGCAATTGTACAGGAGCTGAAACATGGATATAGGTGTCTAAGAGGAACTACTGTTTAATATTTTGCTGATGGTGATCAGTATTTCTTCTGAATACTCCAGCTATTTCTCCAGTTGCTTGTCACAAAGGTGAGAAAATATCAGATTTTTT
The DNA here is from genome assembly GCA_013400175.1 of Phainopepla nitens. Lineage (NCBI taxonomy): Eukaryota > Metazoa > Chordata > Aves > Passeriformes > Bombycillidae > Phainopepla > Phainopepla nitens. Next base: position 553,314 of record VXBQ01009689.1, read on the forward strand.
TTTGTCCCAAACAGTACTACCTAAATTTTCTTTGATAACTATCTGCATTGCAGCATATGGAAACACTGTGTAAGTAACCAGAGAAATACATGATGATCTGCCTCCTTCCTCTCCCCTTATTCACATGATCATTCCCCCTTCTCTAACCAGCCTGGCAGGGAACAAGGTGGCTTAAATTCCCCTTGGTGAAAAGTGAGAACACCTCCACTTTTATCAAATTTAATGGACAAGACGAGGCTCTCTGAGTACTCAGCACAGGCTTTATCTGTTCAGACAGACAAAATATTTGAGTACAGCCCATGTCCCTACCCAGTCCCAGTCTGTGTTTCCAAAGCACAAAAATGACTTAGTACAGACAATATAAACCTCTACCAATTATTCAAAGAGCTCCCTGCAGCACACTGAAGTTATCTCCAAAGGCGTAATGCACACCCTGAAACAAGCTCTTCATCTCCCGGAGCATTACAAAATACTGAGAAGTTTCTAACACCTGGTTTGTGGTTTTGAATTAGCCTTAGCTTACTTTGGGTGCAGAGAGAGGGAACAACCTGGTATAGGTAATTTCTAGCCAGTAAAGAACAAAGGAAAAAGTACTGAGGTTTTATGGGCTGAATTGGAAGAGAGGCAAGATTTGCAGAAACTGGTAACTATTTCTTTTAGAGGCAAACATAAGGACCTGAGAACAGTTCCAGTTTTCTGATTATGGGGATTCTGCTTGCATCAGGAGACTGGTCATGTGGAAGAACCCTCCAGCTGGGACCCTGAAGAGCTCTAAAAGATTTGGGTCCACTGTGATTTCTCTCAAAACACAGAGCATGAAGTTCAAATATATGAACACATATAAGGCTCCAATTCCTTCTCAAAACACTACAAATTGTTGCACTACACTTTCAGAACAAAGATAGAAGATTATTACATCTGAGATGAAAAAAAAAACCTCCAACCCACATCCATCCAGGAAGAAACTAATTACAATATGAAAAATAATATAATATCCTAACATGCTCTGGGCATTGCAACAGCAAATAAGCACACAGGGAAAAGAAGAATATGTGCTCTTGAGCTTTATACATAATTTCCCTAAAGCAGGTTGTTGGGAAAAGAAAGACTAGTAGAGCACAGTAAGCATGAAAAAAAGAGGTAGAACAAAGGGTATTTGAAGGACATATTTTCTGAACACAATTCATAGTTGTATTGCTAGCTCTGAAGCAATGGAAACAATTTCCACACTAACCTAGAAAAATCATGGGGTTTACACATGATGAAAACACTGTTTATATTACTATTGGCAATACTGCAAGAAAGTAGATGTCCTATCTAAACTCAGTGATAGCCATAACATTCCTATAAGGCTGTACTCTTATATTCTTAAAAACACTACTGGAGTGAACTAAATCCAGCCATGGGTACTCAAAATGAAATGTTTTAACAGGTAAAATAGAGTTCTAGCTTTAGTCTTAGGTAGTGAGTTTATTTTGTTTTATAAAAGCTCCTTTACAAAACTTTCTTAACTCCCACCATACCAGCTACTACTTCTCATGCTTTTTCCCTAATAGTCCTGAAATTTCAACTAAAAACACCTAAAAGGTAGCTTTCTACTGGTTTCTTAAGGTCACTTGAGACTGTCCCACCTGTTGTCCTGAAATTTCCTCCTCAAAATGTACTTCTGTTTCGTTTGCAATCATGCTTCAGCTCCCACACTCTCCCCTTCTCCTCTTTTTGCCCTTTCTTCTGCACAGAAAGACTCAAAAACCCTGAGAGAGAAAGAGCAAAAGCATGTTGCTGGAATTTGACTAACAGTGTTTTATAAGTATGACTGAATCAGACAGCTAAAGGAAAGAAGACTCGATAGATCAGCTTTTGCATCCACGCATAGTAAGGTGAGTTCAGAACAAATGGATAAGGTGATTGCTAATGGCCAGCAACACAACCACCATGCACTTCCAACACACCCACTCCCAAGTCCTTCCACCATAAAAACATCAAGTACTGACTTGAAGGAAGAGGTTGGGGATGGTCTCAGACGGCCCTTCCCTTCCAAGGTCGGTGTCTGTCCTGCAAGCCCATAGAAAACAAAGAACCCCTCAGGAACATATCACCTTCTTGGACGGCTTCAATGCCAGAACACGGGGGTGACTGCTGACAGAGCACCCAAGAGCAGAGCCGTCTGGATGAAAACCCCTCAACAGCATTAAGGAGCAGACAAAACTGTTCAACGTGTAATTCACTGAGCTTGGGTGACAGCTCTCAGGGCTTCAGGAAGTCTTCACAGAAACACAGGTCTTGGGATAGTGAAAGTGGGAAGATGAAAAACAGAAGCCATCATTCTCCACCGTTTGCAAGATCAATTTAACACAATTACCAGTTTGTTTTTGAGCAAAATCAGACAGACAGCACAATGCTGCTCCAAATTAATTCACAGCAATGTAGGAGCAACTAGGAAAGACCATGGCACAGAAATGGCCAGAAGTATCTGCTGGTTAGTCATGCCCACTCCCACAAGCACCACAATGCCCTGTGCTGCCCGTGCCACGAGCACGGCTCCTCACCACCTTATGGTCCTCCTTTGCATCACTGGGCACTGCATGCTTCTCATTCTCCTTCATCCCAGCAGGATGCTTCAGCAAAACCTGCTGGGTTCCTTTTAGAAAGATAACTTATTGCAAAGGATCTCTCTAGGTCACATCACAACCAGCCTCAAAACAGTCTAAGACTGTTTTGGGTAGCCTCCAAGATCACTGAGGCATCCAGCATCCTTTGTTGTGAAAGACATGAAGAATGTAGGCATTTGAAACACTCTATACAGTAAACTGAATCTGGAGATTAAGGTCATTAAAGTCACAAATGCTTTTAACTGGTATTCTTGCTTAAATCAAGAAAAGTATTTCTTTATCATAAGAAATTCCCATTTTAGAGTTTCTTACATGGACATTTGCTGGCCATACCCTACTGCTTAAAGGGCTTTTGGATACCTACAGACTGTTTTGCGAGCAAATCAGGATACAACAGTTAAAACCTTTGCACGTATTTATTCCACGATTTCACCCATGTCAGTTCAGTACCAGATCCAGCCACCATCAGTTTCTTTACGATTTCAAGTAAGTTCTGAATATATTTAAAGCAAAGAACATCATTCTCTCAATATCCACTGGATGCAACCACCTTAACAACCATGTTCAGGAAAACACAAAAAGCAGAAACAACCTTAGGTACATTTTCTGGAGAAAACTTTGCAAACAACTCACAACTCCCATGAAATAAAAGACTTATGAGAGACAGGGTTTCAAGCTGATGAAATGCTTGCAGCTCCTCATCAGCTGCTGTGCACCATCATGCAGCTGGTGCAGGAGAGACTGTGCTGGAGACCTCTGGAACGGTCAGCATCTCCAGGGTTTGGTGTAGGTGAGCTTTGAGAACAGGGGTCAGAGACCACCTCTGCCCCAGTATAAAGTCTCAAAGCTGGAATTTTCAATAAGGGAGGAGAGAAAGTGATCAGACATTTATATATCAGAGCTCAGGGAAGAGCTATAAAGAAATTCTACCAGTTGTGTCAGGACTTGCATCTGCTCTAAAGAACGGTCATACAGGATTGTTATAATTCACACATGCTCATCACTCCCTAAAATAATGATAGTTTCATACTATTATTCACAGAAAACAGAAAAACACTTCTAAGCCAAGGCTATACCAGTTAAGGCATATATGATATACGCCATATATGATACAAAAAGGTATACTGACTGCTTGCAAAGTAATGACAACACTGAAATATATGAAGTGTACCTCAGCACATAAATAATAGTACTACAACTAGGAGGCAGCTTTTAACTTCTCATTTGCAGGTTCTAACCTGGACTGAGTTTGGAGTTTCATGTAGACAGCTTTAGTAACTAATATAATAGATATCAAAAACTCTAGATGTTTCCTTCTAGGCACATCATTACACAGGCATTAAGGCTGGTGCTCAGCTTAGAGGTGCATGTCCCCATTCAGAAAATTTCAGTTGCTCCCCATTGTTTTTAAGCTGAACATTTGCTTCTGCACTTTGGTCATTTGATACTCTCAGTAAGGCAAAGAGAAAAAAAAATGCATCAGCCTCAAGGTTTTCTAAAACTTTTAAGTATTTACTTTGCCTACACTGGCCTTCCAATGCCACATTTTCCACTATCACATCTGCTTTAGTTACTCCTTCATGGCTAGCTGCCTGGCCCTGGTAAAAAAATCTGCTATTTTCATGAGGCAGCACTAGCTGACAAAATAATTGACTCCTGGGAGCTGCATAGATACAACGACCCCTAATGTATTATTAGGTATGATGTCATCTGTAAGGCACAATTTAATGACTATTTATCATGTATGAAACACTTCGTTTGGAAACATGCAGCATAATTTCTCATCTTCAGCCTAGTGGACAAGATAAGAACTCGCCAAGTGTATTGATCTTAAATAATTTACTATACCATGGGTAATATCTTAATTTGCTGGGAAAGAGAAGCGACAGAATGGCAGCGCTGGGGACTAACATTTGTTTTTTTCCAATAGAGAATTCATTTAGTCTAGATAAAAGCAGTATGTATTCCCAAAACTCACCTCTATTATTTCAAGTCCTCTCAGAACCTATTTACATGATAGTCTCTGATACAGACAGCAAGACTGATCTTCAGATGGGTATGGCTGTTTGCCCCTCTGATGAAAACGACATTAGACGCAAAGCACTGAGATGTTAAAGGCAAATGGGTTTCATTATACTAATCTCATCTCACCTAGTAGTGAATTCAAGTCAGAAAACCTAACCCAGTTATTCCTGGAGCCACCTCCTCAGTTAAAGCACTGAGCAATTGGTATCAACTGCAAAAGGCTTGTTTATATTTTATGCCACTCTTGACAGGACTCTCATCTTCATCCTATTTTGTATTTTACATTAAATGACCCATCCGAATCACAATCTGCATCCTCCTTTTTCTAATTAGGCTTGCAGGCTTCACATTTGCCAAGCAAAGCTTTAAAATGAAAACTAAAGGCTCAAATCTGTGAGGCAAATCAAAGAATTCAACAAATAAGTAGGATTTAAAATTCATGATTTTCAAGCAAACTGCACAACTTCTGCATGCATACATTCGCAATACTGTGATGCTGATAACTGTAAGAAACCAACAATACACAGATGATACTCTACACATTTCCTCATCTCTCCCTCTTTTCCCAAACTCCCACATCCATATATGGCCATCATATGGTAATTACATCTGGTCACTCTTGGCTTGAGACAAAATCAAATTTGATTGAGACTATCAACCGGAAATGAATACCAACCCCCAGAAACCATACCATTTCCATAGACTGCATTCTGTGAAACCACCAACATGAAAAGGTTAGGCAAGGAAAAGTGTCACAAATTGCTAAATCTCAAGGATTGTCCCACAATTTTTTTCCACAAACTGAAGGAATATGTAGTCTGAAACTTACTCTTTTCCAAGACAAACATATATTTAACATGTCTGTGCCCATATCGCTCACCAAGTGTGGATGTTGCTGCCTCCCTTTTGGCTGCTTGGCCCATACACCAACCCTTCCCCAGTTACTACATCCACCTTCCTCCAGGGAGACTGGCAAAACCCACTGACCTACGTGTTTACTGACCACTTTTAGCAAATACTTCTTGTTAATAATTTATCAGGTTTGTTCTACTACTAAGCACCACACATACTTTTAGGGATGTGAACATCTTCCCCTCCTGCCAACATCCCTTCAACCAGAAGAAAGACAAAGTCAGAGCATGGGTTAACACAAAAAATGCAAGCTACATCCAACTCAGGCTTATAACATTTTCAGCATGAATTCTTTATATCCCTAGTTAATAAGGTAGGCTTTCTTGAAACAAATCAGCCTGTATTCAGTTCATTATTTTCCATGAAAACAAAGAAAAAAGAAAATTACTGCTTTTAAAAACAGACCAGAAAATTCTGGCCAAAGCCTGCAGAGAAGATAAACTAAAAGATATTTGTAAGTAATTATACACTGCACCTAGCAATCTCCTGGTTTTCAACACTCACTCTTGATTCTCCCATGTTATATCTTATTTCACCTCCAGCAAGATCTTGCAGTAGTGTATTATTCAAAGCAATATCATGACTGTTGTTTTCAATGCACTAGGTGCATCTGGTTATTTTTGCAGACTCTTCTTTTTGCACAGGCTCACAGTCATAATGGATAGCAACATCTCCCAAGGGAATTTTTGAAGCCCTGTTAGCAAATGAGATAACCTTCCCTTTCCTTTCCACAAACTTACCAAGAAATAAGGAAAATAGTTTCTACTTCAAGGCTGTTTTATCAATTTTATTGCTGTGAAGAGTGAAAAGAAGGTTTGTACATTTCTTTCGAGGTGAATGTCTCTTGCTGACGACATGAAATAACTGATTAAGAATAAATTCATGCACAGGATATGCTTGATTTCTCTCTAAAACGGTTGGCCTCAGAGACTGACCAGTTACCACTGGAAGGAGAGCACCCAGTAAGTGAAAAGCTTCTTACAATCTTGCAAGCAACGTGGTAATATTTCCTGAAGCCTAGGCACCAAAAAAAATAGCTTCCTCCAAAAAGACTGACTTTTCCAAAGGTGCAAATGGATACTTTCTCAACTCCAGGAAAAATTACAAGCCATCTTCTGCAAAAAAAGCAGAGGACACGGCATCCTCAAAGGCCCAGACCACACCCACACTCCTCAGTCTCACACATATCTGCAAAAAAAGCTCTTAAAAAACAAACTCACATACTTTATAATATAATCTATCCCTCATCCAACTCAAGCTGTCCCTTCCCTTCATCATCCCCTGAGGCTTATATCATTATGCATCTCCTCTTCAGCACCTGGAAGACTGGAGTTTTTCTCCAGTCCAACTCACTCAGCTGCTGATGGGTGGGAGCCCAGATGCTGGTCCTGCCACTCCACCCATCCGACTGCCCAGGATGCTGCTGGGAGCAGGAAGGGTGTTACATCTCCTTTCTTCCTGCACACACAGAATGAAACTGCCTATTGCAAAAAACCCCCCAAAAATCCAAACAAAAACCACCAACCAACCAACAACAACAAAAAAACCCCAAAAACAAAACAAAACAAACAAACAAAACTCCCCCAAAAAACCCCAAAAAACAAACAAAAAACCCCCCCACCACCACACCCCCCCCAAAAGACAACAAAAACAAACAGACAAAAACCAAACACAAAAAACCCCCAGCAACAAAACCCACCAACAAAAAAAAACCCAAAAAACCCAACAAACACCAAACCAACCAGAGGAAAAAAAAAAAAAGAGGCCAGGCATTGATTCCACTTGCAAGGCACCCTGGTGACACTGTAAGCCTGATCCCAAGGCAAAAGGCAATCTGCATCCAAGCACATTAGCTCTTCCTGATGTGGATACCCCAAAACAACTTCACCACTGGTGGGGGATCAGAAGTGCATAGGAAGGGCTGTGGTGTGCAGAGGTTTTATTCCATACCCTGGTGCATCAGGGAGGAGGGAGAGGGGCAGTGGAAATGCTACGAATGAGTGGGAGGGGGTTTCAGGAAAAAGCAGAGCCTGGCACAAGGTACCAGAGGGTGAGTGGGAGGGAATGAGAGCAGACATGTACTCGACAATTACAGCTGCATTTTGAGCAGCTCCAGCAAAATGCGGTGGTGTGTGTGACAGCAGAGAGAAGAGCCAGAGGCACTGAGGAAGCCGAGTTTCATTCCACCTCAGATCTCAAGGGGGACAGGAGCAGGAGGTGGACACAGGAAGCCAATGGAGGCGGTGAAAATGAAGAATCCTATTTTTGTACCTTAAGAGGAGCTGTGGGTAATTCACTTCAACATGCATTTGGTGCAGAGCTCTTCACACACCATCCAGGGGAGGAGCTGCATGGTCTCCACTCCTCTATAACCATCCCCAAAGAAGAAAACCTCCCTAAAGCATCACCCCCTCCCGTGTGCCTCAGTGTTGCTCTGCTCCAGCAGCACCACAGCATTTCATAGCCACTCTCCTCCCCACAGTTTTTTCCTTCCCAGACCAGATTTTTTATAGAGGAGGTCACCAGAACCAGCAGAAAACGTGCTGGTTGACAGAGGCCAAGCACCACAAAGCAACAGAACATTTGCCACATATAATTTATCACAGCTACACAGTGGCACTGCTGAGAGAACGCACACACCGACTTTTGCAGTCTCTCTCTTTTGATTATTAAAAAAGGGCCAATTAGCACATAAATTGAGCTGTGAATACTGAAAGGGATTTGAAAACAGTAATAATTAAAGAGCAGGACAGTAACTGGGCTCATGAGCTGCCCCTCATCTTCCCTGCCTGCTTGCCAAGCTGCTCACATATCAATGGAAGAAAAGCAGCAGTGCTCATTAACTGCACCGCGGTACTCAGGAGCATCCCTGCCCTGCCAGCCCCATGCTCGTAAGTACACAGGGCTCCCTGCCCCTTGCTGAGAGACACAGTATTTATTTGCACTTCTACAACTTCACACAGCACTGAGTCCCCAGGAAAACCTCTCCCCTCCACCCCTCAAAACACCTCAAGATCCACAGGTATTCCCTCATCTCAGCTAGATAGTGGGGCCAAACCCTGAAAAGGAAGGGGTGATAATGCCAGGGAGAGGAAAAATGCCAAAGCTCAGCACCCCACCCTGCTTTCCCTGTGTCAGCCACTGACTAATGAGGAGTATCTAATGGCAAACGATGTTCTCAGTCCTTAAGCTGCTCCCCAAGGAAACTGTCAGCATCTTTTATTTACAGACTGCCGACAATCCCTAGGGAAAACAATGCCGACTCCTACGTGGAGCATGGGAAATGTAGATCTTTTTAATCACCGCAGCACTGATTCATCTTCAAGGCTGGTGCAGTTTCAGCTCTTTGCTGCTCTGAAGCGACTGCAGTGATACAGCTCCCCTGTGAATACCACTGCCTCTCAACTACAATATTTACTATTAGGATGGCTAAATACACTCACTGACATGCAGGCAGCTCCATCCTGACTCCAGGGGCAAGGCCCCCTCAGCTCTCCCATACAAGGAAGCTTAGCAAGGAAGGGAGAAGGAAGATGGACCCACAGCGCACTGAGTATAAATGATGACACGTTCACAAAAGTTGAATGAACAAAGTTTAATAAAGAAGTCACTAAGATTTCCATGCATGTTTCATATATATAAATTAGAATACCGATCAAGCAATGTTCTCCCTTCCTCATTTGAAACCCATCAGTTTGATTACTTGCTATAAAAACTACCTTTGGCTAAAAAGAGGGAAAACTAAAATGCTATAGGAAAAAAAAAATTATTTGAGAATAAACATTTGTATTCATGAAAACAATGGCATATTTCTACTCTATTTAGCACTGTGTGATATCTCAATGAGCCAGGTTGATGCAGCTACAAAGCTCCATCTCCTAATGTCTTGCAACCAGCAATATCAAGTAGTGGCACTGATAACAAGATCAAAAAGCAAGGCTCAGCCTGTTACATAGCCAAGTCCACCGAAACAGGAGTCAAAAACTCACAGGGTAAGGCTTAAAAGAGGGTAAGACTGAAACTATGAACTCTTTCAGACAGGCTGCAGACATCTAGAGCACAACAGAAAGGCTGGGGTTTTTCTGTGGTCCTACAGAAAACACAGGGCAATTAATACCATGTATAGACTCTGCCACATCAGTTTCCCGGTCACCTCTGATGTTAACAACTTTTAACAATAAAAGTGAGAGTCCATCAAATTCATGCAGGCAGTAAACACTTTGAAATTAGTGTGAGCCAAGATCCCTTGAAAAGAGGTACATGCTTTAGAGAGACAATTACAGAGGAGCCAAGCCCATTTATATCAGCTGTTTTAACATTAAATATCTTCAGAGCTTTTAAAAAACATTGAGACCTTAATAAAAACTTGGTATTTTTATTTCACCAGATTAATGACACTTACAGTACTAAATTCAATCTGTAATTCCAAACACCACCAACAAACACAGCTCTAAGTGTAATTAAAGAACTAGTCATCATTCTGGAGAAAATTTCTGGAGGCACACCAGCAAGCTTGATAAATGAAAGGAACTAATCCTCACATGGGAATTTGAGAACATTTATTTTATGATTTTTTTCCTTTCTGTGTACAATGAAATATCTTGATAGCATTACATTATAAAACAGTTTAACTAAAGGGACCGAAGGCTCACAGCAGGATTCACTTCTACATGCTAATTAATTATCACTTATTGGAGACTTTGCGCTTGTATGTTTTGGCTGCAGAAGCTGCAAGTCTGAGAGGTTTTGTCTAAACAGATTGCCAGTTTTGCACTAAATCAGGAAGAACTTTTGTTCTCATTTTTACTTGAGGGGAAGAGATCTAGTCCTGTTGTCAGAAAGGCATATTGCTTTGTAAGGCAGGATCCACTTTCACTCTCTTTTCAAGACATAATTAAATATGTAGAAACACCATGCACAGTGGCATGCTATTTTAAAACAAACACTGAAACATATATTCAGATCTGGTGCTTTAGCAAAAGAGAAAAGGCCTCAAATTACCCTTTTTAGTAAGTCAGCAAAGAGCAAAATATTTAATCCAGCCTTGTCCAGAAGAGAAGATATAGAGAGCTCAATAATACCCTGTACTTTGTAGTGGAATTTCTACATTTTGAAGATCTCTTATTTCTCCAATAGCCTAGGACATAACAAATTAAATACTCATAAATTGATGATGTTGTCCTGCCTCTAGCTTTCTTAACCTAGTTGAGAATATCCTGTAGACTGTAAGAACATCTAATACAAAATGTAATCAAGTGTTTGACTGAGCTACAGTTGAGATCCTGGCCTTATATATGGAAAAAAAACCCAAAACCCTCAACTGTAAATGACAAATCACATCACTGAAGCTATTGCCAGGAGAGCAAGTCGCTTAAGATGAACTGAAATACAAAGCCACATGCCTACACTCACTAATGAGAAGGAATAGCAGTCATGTATCTGCATGGGCATGCAGTTTAGAAAGTACAGCACGAGACTGGGAAGCCTGATTTTCCACTGAATGATACATGATTTTGGCAATTCCTTTCTTTGTTTTGCTCCCCACTACCGAAAGAAGATAATGACATCCCCAAAGTACAACAGATATCTGATCTGGTGACAAAAGCCCTGTAAATTCTATCCCAGAAAGGCAAGTATACAAGAAGCATAACTGACTGCTCAGTCCTTTTTTCTTCATCATCACCCACCAAACTCCCTTGTGTTTGAAGAAGCCACTTGTTAGTGCTACTAACATTTATGTTGCTGCTGTTTTAAAGCCCAGGAAATCCTACATTTCCCTATTGCCTTCTACAAAACACAAACAAGCTATTTACAGTGCGACCTGATACTTTTTCCTTAAGAAATGAGGATTCAAAATACTTTCAAACATGGTGATTTTAAAAGCATCTAGGAGACTTAAATTTCTTGCTGCCATTAGAAAATAAACTATAAAAGCAGAGTCCAAAATAAACAAAAAAAGAGGATAAACCTGAGTTTATGGGGTTACTTTCAGGAAATCACAGGTGAGTCCCACCTAGCACCACCACCACATCCTTCTTTAACAAGAAGATGTAAAACATTTATCAGATATAAATTCAAGGAAAAGATACAACAGAGTCTCCACAACACCTGCCAAATGCCACATCAGTAGGTTGCTGGGTGTGCCATGTCCCAAACCCGCAGCTGCTCAGCGGGATAGACCTCCCCTCCTTTGGGCACAGCCTCAGGTAAACGTGTTGTTTGCATGTTTAAGGACATCTGAAACACAGGCTGATTCTCAAGTGGCTCGTTATATCTGTGTGGCTGAAGCAAAGATGATGGGCTTTTCCCCTTCCCATGCATATTCTCTGATTTCATAGTTCTTTCTTTACTCATGGTGTCAGACAGCTGTGGCAATAAATAGCTTTTTCTTGCCTTCAGACACACCCCTATAGACAACTGCTCCAAAAGAGAAATAGAACTTTTCTCTGGAAAAACTATGGCTTTTGTTACATTCTGGTACAGACTGAACACCATTCTAATTTTTCTCATGTCATGTAAACCTAAGAAAAAGGAGAGGAGGAGAAAGAGTGCAGTTCTTCTATTATTTATCAGCCACACAGTCTAGTGTTTGCCCCCACAAGCTATTTCAGAGATCTATGGATGCAGCAACTGCAGAAGATTTTCTCTCATTATTACTTTCAACCATGGTGATTTACAATACAACACTAAATTTACACACTACTGAATGCTGTGAATTTTTGGGTTTGTCCTCAGAAATTATTCGAAAAATTAGATTCCTTTGCCTTCATGTCGTAACAGTGTGATACAAAGCAGGATATATACACTGCACATCTATCAAAGCTCATAAGTTATTGATGTGACTCTTAAAGACTAAGCTGATAAAGCCATTCCACTTTTGGTGATTTACATAATTATACTTTAGGTACATTTTATTTATTATTCTGTTGCCTACAACCAACTTTTAAGGAAAATTGTGTATATTCCTTTTTAGCTGGAAGCAATCAGAATTGCTCTACAAATGCAGTTTTACACAAGAGCAGAGGTCTCTTGACAACAATCTCAACTACTTGTTTCAAAGCAGTGGGTAATAAACAGGAGAAAAGAATACTCATCATCACCTTTTTACAGTCCTGTGACTGCTCATTTGTTTATATCACAACAGCATCTAAATCAAAGACCACAGACATTTGCTAGTTGTTTGACAGATAAGTGTAATTTGGGTACTTATCCGCCTGCTTGTTCTTGCTAAAAGGCTGTTTCCAAACCGCCCCAGAAAGCCCTGGACACACCAGGGGTACTCGCTTTCAGAGCATGTGTTCCTTTTCTGTTATCTGACACAAATAAAACGTTGTGTTCTGCATTCCACTATGAAAATCGTGCCCCTGGAATTCCTCTCTATGACAGTCGGGAGGAGGCAAGCAGAAAAACAGTCACCTAAGCTGGTTCCTCCTAAAGGGAAAGTCAGGAGGGGAGAACAATGCACATACAAAAGAAGAGAGGCAGAAGGGAAATGAGTCAGGGTTGCTGGAAAATATTTACTTGCAGATTTGAACACAAAGGAATCTCAAGCATTCCTTGGCTGAGCAGTGGATTTGTTGCTGCAGGCTATTTAAGGTAGAAATCTGCCATATTTATCCTCCAGCCATGTCAGTTCAAGTTACTTCCCCGGGGCCCTGACAGCACATCACTTTGCAAGACATGTCCAGCTGTGCAAGGAGGCTATCCCATCTTACCTTGGAAAGGAAGTTCATGCCTAAATCCTTTTCAGGACAGCAAGAGAGATGAGAAAAATTGCTAATGATCTTGAAGCAAGAATGGCAGAAGCATGAAGCCTGAGCCTCCTAGCTCCATCAAAACTGGTCTGTGGGACCTTCAGCAAGTCATCCAGTTTTGTGTCTCAGTTCTCCCTCCTAATACCGACCCATACACTTTAATGCGTGTGTGTACAGCCGGCAGGAGGCTGGAAAACTCTTCCAAAAGGCAGTCAGGGTGACATATCAGAGCTTGAAAGCAGCAGCGAAACATGTCCCAGAGGTCTTTCAGACTAATGTTATTCTTTCAGTAGGTGTGGTGGCAGAGAGGGATCACCATGTTTTCCAAGTGCTGCTCTGGAAGCTATGCCAGGCATCTTCAGCACAGTAATCTCAGGATATGGGATTTACTCAGACGTTTGGTTGGTTTTTGAAGAGGGGAGCAGGACCCCAGGGGTGAAAATAAGAAAGGACCAGATGAATCACTTCACCGTGTAACTCTTCCTCCGGCATGACTCTTCCCTAGTGGACACACTACCAGCTGAGGATGAGGTAGTGCTGGTTTCTCCAACTGAGAAAGAAACGCCAAAGCCTCTGCACCACAAACACACCTTGAATGTGAAAGTCACAGCTTGCTAGACCTTCTGCAAACCTGTCAGCCAGCGCTGACAGCTGCAGCCCACATGGTACCCTGGAGCAGGGTGGGGACCCTGGCACTGCAAAGTAGCCAAGAGCACCTCACGTTTAGCCCTTCTGATTGAAGGAGCTGTGCTACAAAGAGCCTTCCCCTGCCATAACGTCAGGGTGGGAATGGAGATACTTGAGATCTGTGCTGGGGTACTGCAAGCAGCCACAGTACCACAGCAGCAACACAACTTCAGCACTTCATGCCTGCAATGAAATACTGCTGATAATTAGCACTGAAAAGACTATTGCCAAAAACAACTGCACTGCTCGTGTCACTGGTGCTATCTATCCCCAGTTTGGGGCAGGCTGAAGATGGGCATTAATAAAATCATCTGCATCTCCCATGGTCCTTCAGGTCTATGCCAAAGCAAGCCAGGAGTTAAACATTAAAATTATAGTACTTTTGACACCTGAAATATTGTCCATCAGTATCAGAGCACCTAGATAATTTATATATCACAAATATGATTTGGCAGGATTAAATTTGAAAATGATATATCAAAGATTTGTTATTGGAAGGGAAAACATTTGCAGCATACAACAGACCAACAGAAGAAAAGCCTGATTGCTGTGATGAATAATGCATATTGCCTATGGTACTAATTAACCTTGTCCTCCAGTAAGATATTATGGAACAATAAGGCTAATCTGAATGTGGCCTGACACTCCTCCCAATGGCATCTGGAAATCAGTCTTTGATACATGTAAAATTTGAATTTGTTAAACGAGAAGCCTTTGCTCAATAAATTTCCAGGAGTATTTTTGTTTCTCTATATTCACAGCCCACGCTGTTTTCATGCAGCACAAAACACTGAAGGTGATGCCACAACCAGAAACGTTCTAGATGGCTTTCCATGGGCCCTCACCCACCTGCCAGCAGCACGCAAGCATTAACATGGTGCCTCTCACTAAATCCCACAATGCACACTCAGTCCTACAGGCAGAACTGCAGTGTGACTGTTGTGCTGCCTCTTCCCAACCAGAGTGGCAAAATACTTACAGTAAGCTCACTGAAAATGAACACTGCAAGCTGGTGCTTTTATGCCTCCAACCGAAGAGCAAATGCCTCCATCTGAAAACATTCATTCTAGTTTGGGCTGGTTTTGCTTTTCTTGTAAAATACTCATTTTCTTCTCAGCCCAGAGCTACACACTATATTAAACACAGATGTCAAATTAGAGACATCGTGGTTTTAGTTGTGCGCACAGTGCCCATGAAGTACAGCAAAATGACTTGCACATACTGAAGACACAGAAAGTTATGCACAGGTATCTTGATAGACACTTTTTGTTTCAGTTTACAGAATCACGGAATCAAGTTTCCAGACAACATAGGCCAGTGTTTTACACACCAAAGTCTGATCTAGCATAGTCTTTTGTTGGGAAAAAAGTCACCAACAAACTAAGCCTACATCAAAAAAATCACCAAAACAAACAAAACAGGAGAAAAGAAGTGGCCATGAAATGAAACAGTCCCACAAATATTTTGGAAGGGTAGGATTTGGCAGGTGGCACTTCCCCCCACCTACTAGTGCATTTAACATGCTGCATTTCAGAGCCAGCGCATGACCCAAGGCCTTCACCATCAGGATGACACAACTTGTCAATGCCATTAGCCATGCTCAGAGCTCAGTCAATAACAGACTCACACAACCATTTCAGTAGGCCCCAAGCACCAGAATTCCTGCTGGCGGCTGTCCCACACACCCCAGCAAAAATACACCAGGAAATATCTGACCTGACTGCTGACTACTGCGTTACTGCATCCAGGAGACAAGAGCCTGAAGACATCAGTGATGAGGATGCCAAGTGCAGAGCTCTTGTTCAGTTGAGCACACAGCAGCAGCTGAGGGAAGGCTTCCTACGATGCACCATGTCCTGCAGCCAGGCTTAAGGGTTGCTATGCCATTTTTAACTAATTAGAGTGAGAAGTGACTCAAAATTTCTTCCTTACTCTCTTCAATGGAGAAGAGTGCAGAAACAGGTGGATTAACTTTAGCCTGTGTCCCCCTGCATTAGATGAGAAAAAGACAACCACAAAATGCCAGAACCTGGTATTTAGGAAGTTTGGAGGAGATGAGGATCAGACCACTTGCTGACAAATAAGTCTGAGTTATATCAGTTATCGTAAACTAAATTTCTTTCCTATAGGCTGTGTTCTGCTGGCAGTCAGCAAAACACCTAATAAAGATCTAGGCTAGGAAATCATTTAGTTAACATATCATAAAGGATTATCATCTCCCTTCCACCAAAATCAATGACAAAATCCCCACTGACTACAGAATGCAAAAGATCATGCTGCAACTCATTTCTCCCAGGAAACCTGCAACCAGATGTATCAGTCTGGCAGCACTAGCCTGCAGCAAGGTCTCTCAGTGTTATTTCTGCCAGGCTCACTAGTGTAGGCACCAACAGGATGGTTTCCTTCTCTCTCTGGTATTAGCTAGACTCTCAACCTGGACCAAAATGCCTTTGCACATGAATGATTGATTAAATCTCTTGAGCATAATCTTGTCTCTGCATTTGCCTGTGCGGGCCCACGCTGCCCTAACCCAAGCTATATCTGCAGGCATTACCCTGGTCTAAATTCCCTGCTGACTGCTTTGTTAAAGGATGCTACTGCTGTCACAACACAAGAGCAGGTCCTAGCTGCCGTGACACTTCATTCGTCTGGGCAGCTGCAATGCCTGGAAGGATGACTGCCCTGTTTTAGTGGAAGTATGCAAGACAATCAAGGCCAGCTAAGCAAACTAGTTTTGACACATTAAATCATGCTTGAACTGTGAAAGCAAAGAAAAATAATGTAAAAGCTCTTTAAAAAAAAAAAAAAAAGCTTTGGAAATAAATAAATAATATGGGCCAGTCTTGTGCCCAGGGAGGGGAGGAAGGCTTTTATCTGAGCCTGACTGAGGGCTTTGAGTAGGCAGAGAGGGAAAGATTATTTTGCAAGACAGATGCCTGCCTTTTTCTTCATAGGTTGTAGCCATTTCCATGCATTTCACTTCTAGAAAGAGTCTCTTGCTGATCATCTGCTCTGGCAGTGAAAGAGCATCAAGTGCTCGAGCAAAAAGCACACCCAAAATCAGGTAGGACAGGAAGAGCAAAATCCCATCACCTGTCTGCTTACCCCTTACCAGCACACTTATGTGCTTATAAATGCCCTGACCAGCATCTAACTTGGTACTGAAGGGTCCTATGACTGTTTTTGCCACAGTACCCTGTTAAGCTATTTTTGCCTTTAAGTCCCTCTACAGGCACTTTGCTCTAGACATTGCAACCTGCAATGACAACACTCAATCTGCTGCAAGTCAACCATTGCAATGCAGGAAATCCCAGCAGCACAGGGTCACAGGGCATCTGTGGACCTTGGCAATTATCCATGGCATCTCCCCATTATCCTGGACCTCTTCCTCCCTGCTGTGAATTTCTTCCAGTAATTAACATGCCCAATTGCCTTGGATTTATACTAATAAAACACTGGCTCCCGTCCCAAGATTCCAGCATTGCTGTCGCTTCTTGAACCTGTGCAGAGCCCCAGCAGTAATGAAGTCCACAGTCCTAGCTCTATTACTGCCCGGGTTGCAAGCTATCTGAGAAGCAGTTTGCAGCTGCGAAGCTGCAGCCCACGGGTTGCTTCCGCCAAATTACAAATTAGCACATTCCCCATGCTCTGCAGTAATTAAAAAACTTCCTTTCCAGGCAGCTTTTGAAGGCAACACTGTGACCTCTGTCACCACTGCAACGGGATAGCAGACTGTCCAACTCAGTGCAAGCCCTCTAACGCACTATTTGTGGAATTAGTACTGTGCCAGAGCGACTCTTCAGCCCATGCAGGAGACAGTCATTTTACCTGGGTGGCAACCGTCACTTGGAGCTCAACAAAGATCATGCCGGCTCTCTAGACAGGCTTGCTTTAGTCAAGTAATACCAATCACAGACATACAGAGGGACTGGACAGTCTGCTGGGGCATGGGGTGCTTTTTTATATATGTGCAGAGAGTCTGGTACTCAATAATGCTGAGGTTTTGGCAGTGAAATGGACCCTTGGGCAGAGATGGATTCCCTGGCACAGCTGCCACACTAGGCAGAGTGTCTAGTTGATGTCAGAGTCCTGTTCAGAAAATGCATCTCCAGGCCAAGTGGTTTTTTGAAAGAAAGCATCTGAGGTACAAAAGCAAGCCTTTTGAACTGACAATTTCTGTTCAAATACTATCTCTAGTGGAATGTTAATTTCATTGTGATTTCACAATGAATCCACCTGGAGATGAATGATCTTAAAAGGGTTTTAGATTAGTCTAAGAGCATAAAAAGAGCACATGAGATCAAGTATGGTACTGATACCCAAAATCCTGGTTCAGGTTCTAGTCTCTGAGTGGCATTGAATAACTCATTCTCCATCCCAAGGCTGTAGTTTGTAAAACCAGGAATAGTGACTCTGACCTGCTTCATAAAGTGGGTAGTTCCAGATCCAACAGAGGAAAGCCCTTCACATGACCTGGAAGTGGTTTTAATAGTCTGCATTAACTACATTTTTCCTCACACTTAAACACTCACTTCTCGAGTGGCGGCAAAACTACTCATAAGCTAGTCAAAGCCTACCATGAGGACTCGGCTCAGGACACCCCTCCAAGTGTCACTGCAAGAACAGATCATGTCTCAAGTCAGCAATACCTCCAGTGCCACACTGCTCAGGCAAACCTGTCAGGGAAGCTAAGCCCACCACCATCACTACCACAACGGGCTCTACAAGGACCATGAAGATAAAGATGAAGATGGTCTGCTGATGTGTATCCTCTCCCACCCATCCTGCTTCCAGAAGTGTAACTGTGGGTGGCATGAGGAGGCATGCAGGCAGGGATAGTCTTGTTTCACCCCCCGCCCCAGCCAGAGGGTTTGTCCTGATACTGCCACTTATCTGCAGCTCTTAAAGCCTGAATTTTAAGAAGGGGAGTAGAATTTTTCTTGGCATTAAATTGATTGACTGTGATTTATAGTGAAAAGGAAATTGTCATCTTAAATCCCAGCTCTTCAAACTTCAGCTGGGGTTTTTTAAGGAAAAATTTATAAAGACAGGGTTATGAAAGTAGTAAGGGACATCCACAAGCCTGGAATTGCCTCTTTTGTCTTGTTTTTTGGTGGGTTTTTTTGTTTGGTTGGTTTTTGGTTTTGGTTTGTTGGTTTTTTTGTCTCTCTAATCTGTTTTGTGTGTACATTTTGGGGCTTATATAACACCTACCCCACTGGGTTTGCTCCAGTGTTAAAAACCTCTTAACCACCCTGAGGGGAATCAAAAATGGAAGCTCATCAGAACTATGTTCAATACAATCCTAACCCTGTGTTGTTCATACATACAATTCTGTCTATACTAGATTAACTTCTTCAGTGACAGAAAATGAGCAATCTTCCAGCAAAATAAATGGGTATCTCTTTTATTATGAAGAGCAGGTTCAACTCTTTCCACAGACATATGTACTGCAGTCTCTTTGCTCTTACTTCATTGTACTGAACACTTACCTTGTAAAGGATACAAGTTTATTCAGCTAAAGAAATAAAATAAAATGTAAGCTGTGAATCTGTCCATACAAGGCACAATTGTGGCCTGCTTTTGTGGAGCCTGGATTTCAACCTCAATTTTAACCCAGAGCAAGTGAAAATGGTCAAGATGTAAAGCATGCAGAGAGGAAAGCTTATTATTGAAATGTCAACACATCATTAACTACTGCTAAGTGTTTCTAAATGAGAACTACAAAAATGAAAACCCAAATTATGAGCAAAACAATGGTACCACTTCATTTTAATACCCCATATAAATTAGGTGGAATGAGAGTTGTGACAAACGAGCTCTAGCAGACCCTTGGCAGTTCAAGTGGCTGCAACCACCCTTCTGCTACAGACCACCATCGAGGCAGAGTGCCCCCAGGCCAAGACATGAAGACAAGCACTCCACTGATCACATCAGTCATAGGCAAACTATCCAGTTTTACAGAGGCAGCAGCAGCTTCCAGCACTGGGGCAGAGTGGGCAGCTGGGGACAGCCCTATCTTAAATCAGGGCAATTAAATTCACTGCATTGCCAACAAGCATTCATGCACTTTATCCTTAGTGTTTCTCCAGAGTCCTTAATTGTTTCTAAAAACCACAATTAATAACTGAGCTGTTTCCAAGCCATTCAAAATCGAAGGTGGCAATCAAAAGAATCTAACCACACCATGGCTAACACTCCTTTTGTCCCACAACACCTCTGCCATCCCATAATTTAACAAATTCCCTAATCTACCAATGGATACAATATCTTCAAGAATGATAAAACCAAACAAAGGCACCATTCAAGTAAATATCACTTAGTTATCTAGGACCAGACTAAAAAGCATACCCTAAGATCTGTCCCAAAATATCTTACGGCTAAGAAGCAAACATGACCTTCACAGTTTACACTTCTCAAGCCATTTCCAAACCTTATTTTATTTGCACTGCTCAATCTATACTTTGTGAAGGGAATAAAGTACTTCTTAACTGTCCTTCTGAAAGGTGACTGCACAGCAGCCAGACTGCAAGGAACAGGAAGGTTAAATTGGTCAAAGTAGCAGCCTAAAAGCATTGCTGCACAACAAGGAAGAGATCTTCAGTCATTGGGGTTATGAATATACAAGGTAATGCAGAAAGTTACAGCTCATTAGTAAAGCATAAAGTACCGCACATAGATGAACACCGTGCCTCCTATAATAAGGAGGGCAAATGTACACACACAAAAAAAATCCAAAGAGAGTAATATTTAATCAGTTGTGTTGCAATACAATTTTGATCTGTGCAAAACATTTCCCTGCTCTTGTTAATTGTTTCAGCTGCAGAACAAAACACCTAAATATACACATGCACACACCTCTCTACAGAATAAAACCCATTCTCCCTCCAGTGACAACTGCATTTTGTATTCAAGTAACTTTCTTTACATTTGAAAAGAGAACACACATTGTGTGGCCAAAAATTCAGCTATTCTGACACTGGCTGCGTTTGTGACTAATTAAAATTAACTAGGTACTTCAGCTCATAATTATATAAACACCTAGCATGCTATACTCCCAGCCAATTTGGTTTTAATCAGAAAAACGCACAAGTATGAATGATGGGCAAAGAACTCCCTGGAGGGGCAACTGTACTTCCAAATTCAGTATTCCCCATATAGCAAATATTTCCATCAATGTTTTTCTTGCCATGTAATCACCTCCCAGTAGAACAATTAAACAGAATTTTTTTTGATTTTTTTTATCCCTGGACTTTGCTAGCTTTCCACTCCACTTCAAATGTAAAAGCACACTTGCCTTATCCACCTGAGTCCCAGCTGGGAAGTCTCCCACAAGACAGGCAAGATTTAGCAGTATGCTGCCTTTCTAGCATAGGTAACAAGGAGAAAAGAGAGAGAAAGAGAGAATTCAGCCAACATGAGGCAGAGAGGCAGGCAAGTTGTGGAATAGACTGAAGAAAAGTTGTCCCCCTGCTGCAGGTATATCAGGTGTGAAAACAGAAGCACTGTCTGCTCTGGGGCAAAAGACCGAGTTTCAAAATAAAGTTACCTGTGCAGCAGCATGTTTCCATTTCTAGAGATAAGGGGACAGGGAAGGCAATGGCTGAGATGCTGCACTGTGTCACCAGAGAAAACCACACATAATATGTAAATACACAGGTTTTTTTTATTGTGGTATCAGCTATCTGTCTTATTCACAAGTCAGGCCTCTGGGATAGCTGCTGTGCACACTCAGAACCACGAGAGTTGTAAAGCATGGCTCTGCCATTACTACATTTACAAGTCCTCAGTTATCTCCCAACCCTCCTCAGATGGCGCCCTCTGCTCCTCACCAGCCAAGGGTCACTACCTCTGCCTGCTCGCTCCTGCACAGCTGTAAATAAACAATTGCCTCTGAATGGGCTTCTAGTGGCTGATCAACGGGGTGGCAATCACTGCTCTGGGAAATGCCTTCAAAGAGTCTGCTCTGATTGCTCCGCTTTTGGAGGAAGATGAGTACCTCTGCTTCACCCCCAGTCACCCAGCAACAAAATCATCCAAGAACTGATTCAGCAAGTAAACTTCTAAACTACACAAGCTAGATGTCAATTAGTTTTAATTAGGTCCAAAATAAAAAAACGCGTGAACGCAAGGTTTTTCTGCAGCCCTTGTTTTCTGTAAGAAACTAATTTCTCTTGGCAAAAGCTCAGCTGAATCACAACACACGTAATGAACAATCAGCAAAAATAAATATGGTTTTGTAAATGCATTGAGGTATGTTCAGCAAAGTTGATTAAGGGAAAAATAATCAAACAAACATCAATATTTAAGACAGCAGAAGAGATTGAATATTCTAAAGGTGTTTTATAAAAAAAACAAAAATCCAGATATTTTTTCTGGCAGCAGCTCCTTTCTAAAACCACAAACTATACCCCAACCCATTTTTCCTCCAGCCCTCAGTTTCCAACTTCCTCCTCAAAAGACAACAAGGGTGAAGAAGATATCACTGAGTTTTCCTCCATTATTTTGTCCACCTCTAACATCTGTAACCTTGTCTATACCTTCTAGCTAGCTAAAATCAACAGTACTCCTTTTGATGTCTCTTCAAGTGGCAGCATGTACCGATTCTCAGAAAGGAGAGCGTCATGACCTCCTGAACTCATTCCTCACCTTTTCACTTTGGCTCTCCTTCTGTGCAGTTTTTCTTTTCTTCTATTTTTACTTTACTCAAATATTTGGTTAATTTGTGCTTCAGCTCTAAAATCATCTGAAAAAAGATCGGGCTCTGCAAAATCAATTACATTTGCAGTTACTAGTCTGCAGCGCACTGGACACTAGCAGGACCACTGCAAATGTGTTTGGCTCTCATCAACTTAACATGTCAACATCCCCTCTCTTCCAGTTGCACAGGCTCAACTGCCTTCAAAGGCACAAAAATAAGTACTTCTTGCTGCTCACTGAAAACATACTGGGCCGAAGGTGAGGATGAATACAAACAGAAATGTCAGAAGGTGCCCTTGTCATGGTATTCATTTCCTATGCAAACCCCAATGGTGAGCGCTTCTATATACAATAAGCAACTAAAACTGAAGTTACAATAAAACTCACCTATGCCAGTGCAGGAAGAAGTAAAGCAGAGACTGGGTAGATAATTCTTTTTTTTTTTGTCAAACCCATAAATGGGTCAAGGCAGAAAGGTCAGTGGCACTACATCCATTTTTACAGCATTTTAGGATCTGTCCCTCAGCTTTGGTTGAGTACTGCCTGCCAGGGTGGAGACCACCATTAGGAGACCTGAAACAGGCCAAGCAGACTTGAAAGTGAGCATTTTCCTCAAGAATCCATTCAAGCACCAGCTGAACTGAGGCAAAGCCCATAATCATCAGTCCTTTAGTGGTACCAAACCATCTCTCTGGAAACCAGCATAGAAATTCACAGAGCAACTGCTTTCATTTCTCTTATTAACTAGCACAGCAATATATTTTTGTGAATAATGAACCTTAACACTGGTCCTTTACAAACATGTCCTAACACAGTCACAATTTTCCTCTAGCTGTCCCTAGCAGCTGCTGATAAATGTGCCACGTTGCCAAAAGAGGTGTAAAAATCCAAGTAGTTTGGGTTTTTTACAGTAACTACTACCTAACTGCCTATATTAATTGAGAGAGTGAGCACATTATATAAGGAGATTAGACCATGTCATATTTACAACCTCAGAGTCCCCAGTGAGAGAAATTGCTCAGCTGTTACTGTCAGTGCCTTCTTCAAACAGGAACCCTGCTGACAAGATGATGAATTCAGAACATCGTTGCCAATTAATGATTTGTAGGCAGAAGGGATTTCAATAGTTCCCATATGTTTGTGAGGATGACTGGGATTTACATCACCTCTAATAAAAGAGTGTAGTCTGCTCTGTCCAGACGTGACAGTAGAGATTGGAAAATGTCATCTTTGCAGAAGAAATTTTAATAAACAAAGCCAGGCTCTTGTGGGCTGAAAATGTTTCCCAAAGCATGGTCACGAAAACCCTGCTTACTAAGTGAAAGCAAACTGGGAGACCACTTGAAAGATGCACCCAAGTGATTTACAAAAGGTCAAGAAGTTATTTAGGTGTTTGTGAAAGCTACACAGCAGAGTGCCAAGACCATCATTATGTCAGCCGGGAGCATGGAGTGCATTTCCTTAGCCTCAATCAGAACATGAAAAAAAAGTTCAGCATTTACAAATACAAGACCTTTCTTGGTATTACTTACTCTGCTTAGGGATGCAAAGTTTAACTTCACTGTCCTAGAAGACAATCTCATCTTTGTGAATGTAACAATAACCAAACCAGAGAGCATTTTACTCACGCGGGATATTGACATGAGCTCCCGTACGTGCTGAACACCGACCTCCTGAACTGCCTAAGGCTGAATGCCTCCTATCAACAGAGCATCTTGGAACCAACCAGCAGAGAATGCTTGGCACAATGACCTGGGTTAAACACAGGACATCCAAATGGGTCCCTCAAACAGGATTTGCCACAGGCATTCAAGTCCCATTGATTTGGTGATAGAATTTAGGGCTATCCCACAAAAAAGAACTACCGAGCAATAAAGTGATAAAATCCTGTCGAGGGTGCAGGCTGTAGGTGAGGTAAAGAGCAGTTTATATGGATATACCTTAGGAACAGGGCACAGATACACCACCACAAAGCATCTTTACACTTCCTAATTATGATCACAGGCCTACCCAACACAGTCATAAATTGAGAGGTCACTGTCATCTTGATTAAGAAAAACAAATTAAAAAAAAAAGCTCCAACCAAAAATGGAAAGCACAACCTTTAATCACTAAGGTCTTCTGAAAGCATGCTCCAGATTGCTATCTCAACATTGCCAGAGATGCCCTCTACGTACAGCACAGCTCCTTCAATGACAATCTCAGGTTTCTAGTTTAAATATGTAGTTTTTTTGAGTTTGGTGGTTTGCTTCATAGTTTTTTTATTAATAGTGAGTTTTTTTGTTGGTTTGTGGTTTTTTTGTTTTTGGTTTTGTCTTTTTTTTTGGGCGGGGGGGGTTGGTTTGTTCGTTTTTGTTTTGTTTATTGTGAGACCTCTAAGAGTGCTTTGAGAAATGCAGCATCAGAGGACAGGACTTGAAAGGTGACTAATAGAGGACTCCTTTCCTCCAAAAATTCTTACTACTGTCCACAGGTGGACTGACCTCAGTGTCTAGACCTAGCACCAAACCAGTGTCTTGTGTTAAGTATTTTCTGCCATAATTAAGCAAAACCTTGCTGATCTATTGACCAACATTCCTCATCTGTAGCAGTCTATATTTCCTCAGCTCGGGATAATGTTGATCTTTGCTCCCCCACTGTACAGTATCAAACATCGAGTCAGTCTCTTCTTCCCCCCAAAAGGAGAAATATCTTTATTTG
The DNA here is from genome assembly GCA_013400175.1 of Phainopepla nitens. Classification (NCBI taxonomy): domain Eukaryota; kingdom Metazoa; phylum Chordata; class Aves; order Passeriformes; family Bombycillidae; genus Phainopepla; species Phainopepla nitens. Next base: position 578,704 of record VXBQ01009689.1, read on the forward strand.
CACAGGAAAAACAAAACCAAGACAAATTTTACTGTACTGACTACATCTGTAGAAAAAGGAGATTATTCTGGTCAAAAATCCCACTCCACATGCTGTTTAGTAGAGGTTTCTCCAACACAAACATTTCTCTCAGACATTACATTTTCTCTCCATGTCAACCTTTGAAGAATTTTGAACTATCTTCAGGGTCACAAGCATGTGACCGAGGACTGAAGGATCAAGGCCACAGTTTGCTGTGGATATGCACTCATCTACTCTTTGTACCACACTACAAACACCATTAATAAGTGTCTGGAGTGAGGTGAAGAGAAAATGCAACACAGACTTCAGCTGAAGTGGAATTCCTCTGCCTACCCCACAGTATCTTATCTATTACTATCCATTATTAAGTGGCTACAAAGACAAGCCAATTAAGACGAGGCTCATAACCAATATATATCAATTTTGCAAAAAGTAAACTGTATTGAAATCTTTATTTGTTTACCCTTCTCTTTTACAAGCAAATTAGTTTTAGGCTACCTGTTAGGTATTTACAACAGAAGGGCAAATTTTATAAACAAGCATGTAATACAGCAAACCATAAAATGAGATTATACACTCAAGAGTATATTGTTGTTCTTTGTAAGCATTCTTTTTAAGGTCTTGAGCTTTAGATACTCTAGATCTCTTGCACAAAGCCTCTGATGATTCAGGAGACCTGTGCTGACCAGCAACTTGGGAACCTCAGCCATCTACTTGTGGGAAAAGTTCAGCACATATGGAAGCATTTTTATCAGTGGGGCTTTAAGTTTAACTCTTAACAGCTGAGCAGCTTCGTATTAAATTATTTACCAGAGAGGAAAATCAATCAACTCACACCACATCAAATACCCAGCCCCCTACAGAGTAATAAAGACAGAAAAACACACTCCTTCAAATACAAAAACAAAATGCATCTTCTATAGAGAGATTAACTTCAAACATTCCCTGGTACAGTCCAGAAAAAAAGAAACCAGGCTTCTGAGACTCATAAGGAAACGCTGATACTGAGGAAAAATAACATAAATCTCTAAATAACAGATAAGACTACAATTGCCTCATGGACCCAATAGAACAGTGCTCCAAAGGTAACAGTGGAATGCCAGATTCTCGTTGTTGGCAGCTCTGTAAGCACCAGAAAAACCTGCATATGGGCGTCAAGTGCCACGACATCTAGCCCAGGCCTTTGTCTTCCTGCTGTACCACTTACTCAAAAGACCTCAGTGGAACTGAGAACCTGACCCACCACTGTCAACTCAACCAGATGGAAGAGAAGAAAGCTCAGATTGCGCATCACCCTCCCTGCAAACCCTTACCTTGGCAGGTGTTGTTCTTCTCCTCATAGCCTGCCTTGCACAAGCACTTCCCGATGGGCACCAGCCATTCCCCCTCCGCACTGCAGTGCATCTTCGGTGCCTCCTCAGTCACTGAGTGGTTGATGCAGACACCTGACACCTCCAGGAGCTGCGAGGAATCCGCACCCGTGATGGTGTCAGGGAAGCGGGCCAGGTTGCGGATTACTGATGGGCATTTCTTGTAGTACACGCGCACGGAGACCAGGGCGATGCAGGCACCCACGTCCTGGAAAGCGAGGTAAAATCCCTTTTTGGTTAGGGGCCCAACGTCTCTCACCTCAGTGTTGAGCTTCATTACTCTGTCGCCAAGGTCTAACTCTGTGAAGCTCTCATCAGCAGCAATGGTATCAATCTTGATGTACTGGTTTTCTTTGATGTTCCTCCCATCTTCATCATCTGATTCAAAGTAATACATGTTAAAAGTCTCCTTGCAGGTCCCAAGTCCTCCTGGAAGGCTGTTACAGTCCCTCAGGGTGAATTTGAGCTCAATGAAGATGCGGGATGCCCCTTGGTTAGAGATCCAGCTGGTCAGAAGCCAGTTGTTCTGATTCTGTTCCATTACCTTGCATACTTGGTATGTGTGTATCGGAGCATAGTTTTCATCCACCTCACCAATTTCTTCCCACTGTATAAAAAGGAAAAGTATTTTTAAAAACAATCATAACTCATGTAAACCCTTAGCCTTCCTGTCTAGGAGCATCTTGGGCTTCAGAACTCAGGACTTTCAGGGGAGGAAAAATGTTTCAATTGCCAAGCTTTCTGCACTAGAGGCTCATACGTTCCTGGTAAAGTCAGATAAATTATCCTTTATAAACAGAAAAGGATAATCGTTAAAACCCTTTGTTTTAGACAGCTCAAAAGTGGGAAGACATATTGCTGGGTTTGTCCACTAGTATTCAGTTAGGAGACAAAACAAAAGCAGATGGGGCCATTTCCGTGGGCTTTTCCAATGCATCCACAGTTCGACTGTCCCCATGCCCCCAGGCTCCCTTCTACCACATCCTCAAATCACTGCCCCACATAAGGAAAACCACACTTCTACAAGCTATTCTCCCCCACCAAACAGCATGCCAGAGAATCAGTGGAGTGATGCAGTAAATAAATGGGCCTTTGCTCTCCCCAAGTGCACTAGTCAGAGTAGTTCTTGCTCATGCAAAGAGAAGATTACTTCCAATACAGGTTACAGGGATCTGCAACTCTTGAGCTGTTTATGTGTTACACAGGTTTTTAAGCAGAGCTCCAGGCAACTTTTTGCAGTTCTTTGTGGGAATTGTAGCAACTGTTTGTTCATTTTATTTTAGCCATGCTCTGAAGGGCATCACTTAGAAGAAATGCTTTTTCCTGGTGCAGCTTGAAGTCAGTAGCATCACAACTGTGCCTAGAGTAGATACACATTAGCATCTCCTCACTGCTTTTGACAACCACAGTGTTGCATTAAGACATTAGATTAACTATCTAAGTGCAGCAAAGAACCCAGGAGAGCCAGTGTTGGTTTCAGTTTTGTTCCTTTCTACTTTTGACCCACTCATCTGCAAAGGCTTAATTGCCAATGCTTCCTCCACCCTCTGCTCAGCATTGCTGCACACACCTGGTGACAGCTGTGGATTCAGAACAAAGGAAATGCACAGAGCATAATTCAAAGATACTCCCATTTCAAGCTCTGTATCTTCTAAGGGCCAAAGGCCAAATTTTTTTCCTTGGAAATACAGCCTGAGATGGCATTGAGAGTGTTCTCAGCCCAGATGCCACTACTGTAGAGCTGACATAGAACAGCCTCAGAGTCAATGTAGCAATGAAGATGTTTGAAATGAAATGTTGTTCTTACATTTTAACTTAAAACAGCAGCAAGAAGTGACATGAGAACATTACCCCATGGTACACTACAAAATGAATTATGAATATCATCATAAGAAAAACATTTCTTCTCCTCCCTAACCTGGAATGTGAAAGTGGAGACTTGTACAGGAAGATATGCCCACTGTGATGTGCAGGGTTCATATGTACCCACAGTCTTTTCCAAGTAAGGAACCTAACCCAAAGACATTTTTGCCACAGCAAGCAGTACTTTCATTTCCAACCCTTTTTTGTGTCTTTGGGCTTAAACAGGCCCCAACTCTACTTTGATTAAGATGTACTTCTCACTGGGCAGCACCACAGAATTGGCCAAAGGTATGTCTGCAGCGAAAGCTAGGCAGATCCGTGCAGGATTCATGCCTAACTTTAGGAGAGGCAATTAACAATTACCAGGAGAGTCACTGAGAAAAGATCCAAGAAAAGTACTCAACACAGCATTCAGCAGCTAAATTTTCTACGTTCCAGTAAATAGGGAGGTTTTGCAATATGAAATTAAAAGCAGAAAAACACCATTCTACAACTAGCATGGTTAATTTAAGTGATAAATATACTATACATATATATTTCCAAGTGAATTTCTCTAACATTGTACTAGTTTCAGCTAGGATAGAGTTAATTTTCTTCATAGTAGCTCATATGGGGCTACCTTCAGGATTGTGCTAGAAACACTGTTGATGATATGGAGATATTTCAGTGACTGTTAGGCAGCATGCACAGGAGTCGAGGCCTTTCCGGCCTCTCAGCCCATCCCACCAACAAGGAGGCTGGCGGTGCACACCAAGCTGGGAGAAGACACAGTTGAGACACCTGATCCCACCTGGCGCAAGGGATATTCCAGACCATATGGTGTCATGCTTGGAACATAAAACTGGGGCAAGAAGAAAGAACTGGGGACAGGAAGAACCATGGCATTTGCTTTGGCAAGTCACCATTATACGTAGGGAAGCTCTTCTTTCATGGGGATAGCTGAATACCAGCCTGGCCATGGGAAATGGTGTTTCTAAGGAATTTCTTGGTTTACTTTGCTTGTGTGCGTGGCTTTTGCTTTACCTATTTTAGTGTCTTTATTTCAACCCATGAGTTTTCTCACTTTGATCCTTCTGATTTCTCACTCATCTCACTGCAGGGGAAGTGAATGAGTGGCTGCATGGTGTTCAGCTTCCAACTGGGGTTAAACCTCAACAGTCTTTTTTGATGGCCAATGTGGACCTGCAAGGGTTTGAGGTAATGATGGGTTTGATTCAAATGTGTTAGATTGAATTTATAGCTGTTATTGTTGTTTAGCCATCCACTGACTGGCTCCTGGGCTTTCCATGGGGCTTGATTGCCTCATTGCACACTAAAGCCTGGTGCTTGTTAGTGGCTGCTCTTTGGTTCTGGTGCTTGTTGAACTACTCTGCTGGGCCTCAGAACATCTTGATTTCAGCAGTGACAAAGCACCATGCTGGCAAATGCCCAGGCCATCATTGATGTTTCTGTGATGCTACACTGGATATGCTGGAACTGCAGTGTGAACTTAAGTCGACAGGAATGCAACCTGGGGACTAGTCCACATGGGAGAACAGCCCTAAGCAGCTGTGGATAGATTCATGCTGGAGCAGGTGCATCCTAAAGCATCTGTGGCTGTGGTTATATCAGTGTTGCAGCACGTACACCCCTGAAGAGACTGTGGCACATAGATAAGGCTCCACTTTGAGCAGGTAAAATCCTAAGGGACTGAAGTCTGTGGTTAAGTCCAAAAAAAGGAGCAGGGGCAAGAAGAGAAGTTCACTGCAACATTATCCCAAATGGTCTGGTGCAAAGGGCTCATGGATAGAGACTGTAATGAAAATACCACCCTGCTTACCTGGAAATGGCTGAACACCAGTCAGTCCATGGGAATGGTAAATTCATTCCTTGGTTTGCTTTGCTTGTGTGTGCAGCTTTTACTTTACTATTTCAGTATCTTTGTCTCAATTCGTGAGGTCTCACTTTTACCTTTCTGATTTGCTCTCTTGCTGGTGGGGAGTGAGAGAGGGGCTGTGTGGTGCTTAGCTGCTGGCTGGGTTTAAAGCATGACACTATATAAAGGTGAAGTCCTATTTTTATAAAGGTTGTGGTGATTCTCCATTTGATGAAAAGGGAGAGCAACCCTCCACTTCCCCCAACCCACAGAGAGATCCCTGCCAAACCAGCCCAGGGGACAGATGAGCATATCCCAATATAGCCCAGGAAAGAGATAATGATTTTAACTTTGCTTTTTCTGGCTGAAGGTCAGAGGATCACTCGATCAACTGCTCACATCAACGAGCATACATGAAGAAGTGTTAACTTCCAGCAGGACGTGGTGCAAAGCATTTCAGGACTGGAAACGGCTCAGACCAGTTTAATCACATGGAGATGTTTGTGGATGGCCACAAGGTACACAGTGTAACTCTGTACTACATTTAGAGAGCATTAATGTATATTTCTTTCATAGAACTGACATTTACAATGACTGTGATGTTGCAGTAATATCATTAGTGGCCTAACTTAAAGGCATGCTGAAAAACATCACTTGACTTTTTTCATACTTGCCAGGTCAATTTCAAGGACCCAGCCGTGGTGCTCCCCAGAGTTATGCAGTTAAGCTCATTTCCACCGCTGCTTCAGGAGTTGTGCTTTTGGGAGTGAGTACAAAGTTCATTTGTTGAAAAACTAAGTGCAGTGATTCTAATGGTTGCTTTCATGCACTGAGAGCACTAAACACCATGAGGAGAAAGGTCCAAGCATAAATACATCAATGAACTCAGCTAGAGTCTAATGTTAGCTGCAAGAAATGGCATGTAACATAACATCTCAGGCTTCAGGATGTGCTGCGCTTCCAGTACTGCTCCCCAGATCAGAGCAAATCCTGTCATCACCACCTGCCATCAAACCTAAAGCAATCATCAGAGCATGAAAAAGGGGAGGTGCTAATGAGCTAAAGCTGCTTATCTCTGTATAATCCTCAAGGGAAAGTCAATCAGATTTTATCAGAGCAGCCAGTATTGTGCAAAATCTCTGCTCTGTCATTTAATCTTCTTCTCTCCTGTCTGCATGTAGGACTACACCATTTCTTTCTCTTCAGCTGGATCTGCCTCCCCGACTCAAGAGACTGCAGACAAGCTGCCACCCTTCTGTTTTTACATCTCTCTGCATCCAAAAGTAAAATCCTCTGGTGTTTCTAAGCTGCCCCAAAAACCTGTGTGGCTGAAGGATTTCCTGCAACAGGAGAAGCCTGCAGCAGCAGCTACCAGGGCATGATGGCCACTTATAACCCAGTTCCTTGCCTGAAAAACCTAGGTAAATAAGTCTGGCCCAGAAAAATGGACCACTCTGCCTTCCAGCACCTCAGAATGAGACAGGGAAATCCACAGGATTGGAGGTGGCCATATATTGGCCTCTTCTGCCAGCAAATCCATTGTTCACTCACGGAAGGAGCTGGGGTCCCCCCTCCCTTCTCCCTAGAGCCTGCCTTCCAGATATGCCATGTCCTTTTGAGGCTTCTTGGAGCTCCTCTCCTCCTCACTACCCCACATCAGCTCTCCATTCCCCCCTGCCTTTTCCAGGCCCCATAGTGACTTCCTTCGTTGACCTTTAGAAACTCCTTCTCTATCTCCTGGGTGTCCTTTTCCTTCCTCTGTGCACCCCCTGCTACCTACCAGCCCTGCTGACTCCCAGCCAGGCACTGCATATTCATCCCTCCCGTCTCTGCCCTCCTCACCACAGAGCAAGGAAGATAAACAGGACTGTGCTTTGTGCTGGGCAACAGCCATGAATGGCTTTTGCACCCCTGAGTAGCAGAGAAAAATTTCAAGCCCTGACAAGCAAATATTTGGGCTCCCATGGGTGCTTCAGACACTTCTTGCTGCAAATTTAATGTCCTTCTACAAGAGAAGAGTCCCACTCAGCACCAAAGGTGCTAGTTCAGCCAGGCATCCCTATGGCCTGGCCAAGTGTCAGGGGTATCCTGCAGCAGGTGGCCCTAGCACAGATGAACCTGAGATGGAGATGGCACTAAGAGCCCCTGCACCTTCTGCCTGGTCCCAGCTTCCTAGTCACTACAGACCTCAGACAAGTATTTCAGCCAACAAAGAAATACAAACCAGAGGATGAAATGCAGTGCCTTACAGTTAATAAGAAAACCCACCACATTAAAAAGACACCATCTAGATGAAAATTATTGGCATGAAAAAGAAAATTAAGTACAGCTGAAAAATTGTGTAATGTTATAATTCCTCTCTGCAGCACATATTTTTTGAGATATAAATCAACCCCATCTGCAGGATTAAAACAAAAATGCAACCATTAATTTGGTGGTAAATGTTTTCTCTACATCTTTAATAGCCCTAAGAAGGAAAACACAAATGCATTTCAATGGCCTGATGTTAAATCATTTATAGAAGACCTATTTCTGAATCAGAAATTTCCAGCACACTACTGCTGGCGAGTAAAACTGCAGCTCCATCAATAGGAAGCACACAGTTCATTCAGGCTGTCTGTCTACAGAAAGGCCAAAGATACCACACATCTAACTAAAGATATAAGAGTTAAAAAGGCATTCAGTGGAGCAGCCTTGGGTTAAATGGACAATTTTAAAACACATTCACCAGCTGTCTGCTACTCAGGCTTGTTTCTAATCTCAGAGATTCCAGGAGTGCAATTTGCTACCACAGCACAGTGAAAGGCTGCTGCCCCAAAACCAAATGCTGACAGCAGGGATGAAAATTTCAGAGCTTTTGTTTATTTGGTTTTGAGGGGATGGGGGGGTTGCAGTACAAGTCTTTGTTACTGGTCTTCACTAACTCATTCACTTTCTTTAGCATCCACTAAAGGTAGCATAGACATTTCAAGCCTTGCTCCTAATTCCATACATCCTTGCACTGTTGAAAAAGCAATTAGGCATTTAGCAAAATCTTAGGAATCTTAAGAGGGAAAGGAAGCTTAAGAACATTAAACAAAGGTGTTCCTAAGACTTACCTGAAACCTTCCCAGCAGGACTCCCTCACTCCAAGGGCTGTGAATCTGCCTCTCTTCCCACTACATATTTCACAGGCTCCATAGTACAAGCAGCCTCATCCTCTCCTATTTAATTTTTCCACCCCACCACACAGAGCTCTGCAATATATGCATGTTAACTCAGGTATCTGCTGGCACAAAGATGTAAAATTAGAAAAGGCTTTACGTATTTTACCTGTTTTTCTTTTGGAAAAGAGCAAGCCTGGCACAGATCTCTAATCTTAGGCTTTCAATGTGTGAAAGCATCAGACACTCGATGTGCTTTGCCCACAGAAAGGCAATTTTACCTCAAAATACTACTGTTGGGGCCACCACGAGCACATACTGGTGCAGAGGATAGTGTGCCGTGGTGCTATGCAATCTCTATGGCAAGTCAAAAGGGGATACCTGATGCCCTTCCAGAAGGGCAAACCAGCCTGGTGTTTGGCTCAGTACTATTTATCCTGCCTTTCATCCTGGTGATATTTGGGCAGACTCTTCGATTTCCTTTTATGCAGCTGATGTTAAGACCTGGCTGCCAATCAATAGCCTCCAGCTTAGCTCCCTCACAAATGTTCCCTACCGCTACTCAACTTTATCTTGCAACCTGCTTCTTCCCTCCCTTCACAAAACCCAAAAACTTGTGGGTTTGTTTGGGTCGTTTTTTTTTTTTTTTTAGCTGCCTGCTGGTTTCCACTTGCTATCATATTACACAGTTAAAGCAAACAAGCAGCAGGCTCTCCTTTGTGCAGTTTCAGTGACTTCAGTGAGGTCAGGTAAGGCTAAATCTCTAGTGAAAGCCAGGCAGAGCACCACTCATCTTTTCTTCTGCACTGCAGAAGGTTTTGCAGGGCTGTGCTAGTTGTAAAATAAGGCTGACTTTGTCACTATCTTGCCTATTGCACTTACAAAACAGGCCAGTCCCTGTTTCAGAGACTTCAAATCCTGCCACCAAATATTGCCAGTGCTATCAGCAGAAGCTGCAATCTGTGGCATTGTTCAGATTTTCAGCTTGGGAGCCGTATGATTAAGCAAGAGCCTGATTTTGCTGGAGTTCTTTCAGTATTCATTAAACGAGTTTTGCTTGCTCAAAGAACAAGAACACAAAAGACAAAGCACCCAAAAACTCACGTTACTGTTAGCCTCATCAACGGCAATGCTAACCTCAGGACTGGCAGGAGCAAAAGAGCTTTGTCTTGAACACCGGCATTGGCAAGAGGTGTATGAATAACCTCTATGACCGACTGATCATGGCAGAGTCCACCAGCACCTGCATGGGGTGCTTGAGAAGCCTGGTTCCCCCTCACAGCAAGGGACAGTGATCCAAACCACTCTCAAGCAGCAGAAAAATGCAGTAACATGGAACAATGCCACATTTTGTTTGTTTGCAAGCCTGCTCTTCCCAATGGATGAGCATTGCGAGGAGCAGAGTGAAGACATCAAAATAGCTCTGTCCAGCTTTTTCCATCAGTACCACATCACTGGACTCTACTTAAAACAGCACTCTTGGGCATCAGTTTTTAGCATTTATGCCAGGGTAACCACATAGGCTTAAACCACAAATTCTGCTTTGGGGCAGGGTGCCTGCTCCCTGGGACAGCTCCGCAGCTTCTCCCCTCCTGCCCTGCACCAAGCGGTGGAAGGACACCAACTAGAGCCACGTGACTATTTCCAGTAAATCACAAATTTGAAATAAAAATAATCAGGAAACCAAAGCAATTCATGTGCTTGGATCAACTTAGGAAAGAAGGGGAGGGAAGAAAAAAACTTAGTAAAAGAAAAGCCAGTTATTTTGAGAGCTTCACAAACTTTGTCTACCATCTGCTCTTCTTGAGTTTAAAAAACAAAATAGCAGGCAGATAGAAAATTTTTGAAAAAACTGTTCTGGAGTAATACAAACTATTTCTTTCAGCCTCAAACACACTGTTTTAAATTTCAGCCACCAAGCAACAAAAAATTTATTACTTGTGCAAACTTTTCCAATACCAACATCCACTTATATAATGCAAAAGGTAAAGCTATTTTTCCTAGCCAGGCTTTAGGGGCTTTGGAGCTCATTTTCAAGGCAGGAGCCAGTGTCAAAAAGAAACTGCAACATTTGGCACGAGTTGACTAAAACCTTTAAATACCAGAAGCAGTTGCAACTGCCTGGGATCTTACTATTTCCATACATCTGACAGTGCCTCCACCCGAGGCTCAAGCCTCATTTGGGATGGCAATTTTACAACTGAGACGTTTATACATACAGATATATACTCCTACTGACAGCAGTTACTAGTCAAGCAAAAAACATAATGGATAACAGAGGATAGAAAGCATCTGATTAATCTCCCTACTCAGGCGGAAATCTGGCCTAATGAAAGCTGAGTTTCTGAAGAAGGAACTTAACATTTTCTGGTGGCTTGGCACATTCTCAATTTCTCCAAGCAAGAAAATAAAACAAAAATAAGAATGCTATATAACTTTTGGGCTACTCTTCTTATTTTACTACTGGATTGCAGTTTCCTTTTGTTTCTTACAAAGCCACTCTGGTCACTAAGTTGCATAGTCCAGTTAACACACAGCTTCAGAATATCCTGAGGTTAATTAGCTGAAGTTAATATGCCTTTCCTCACTCATTACTGGAGATTTCCCAGCAAGAAGCTAAGGATCATTTTTCATACACTAAAGCATTAGTGGAGGAAGCAAATAGCAAAGAGGTATGAACTGGAAATTTAAAGCATGATTTTGAGATGTGCCACATCAGACTAGTGAATATTTTTTCTCCATTTCTATATTAGCCATATACATATTCCCTAGCCCATGTGTGATACTTGCCTAGAAGAAAGCAAACTTAGAAAGTCACTTCCATTACCACCCTGTCCAACAACCTCCCACTGAAAGGGCAAATTCTCACCTCAGCAGAGTTACAGGAACTGCCAGATGCGCTTCTGAATGACCCCTTGCAATGTGTGGGCAGCAAAAATCCTATGAGGGTAAAAAAGGGCCTTGCTTCATGTTAAAGGCTACTCCCCACTGCATCAAGAGTTAACAAGACTCAATTTCACCTGGTGCCAAGGTTTCACATTTGGCTTTGCACTCTGACAGAGGGCAGGAGAGGGAACAGCAAAGATGGGGAGATAATTGATGTTTCATCTCCACTATAAAAAAACTACACTGAAAATGAGCTGGGTCAATGTTCACAGCACCATCACACTCCATCCTAACTCCACTGCTGCCAACTGCACATTCCAGTACTCAGGAGAGCTCATCAGCAGACATCAGCTTTAAAAAAAATGCAGTTTTTACAACTGAAAGCTTAAGCATCCAGGTGGATATTTTGGTATCTTACAGTGTTTTGGGTATTTTTAATTCCACCCAGGTCAACCCTTCATCACCCTGTGTGCAGCCAGGACTGGTAGAAATCCTCCTCCTTCATGAAGTAATGCCAAGAAAGGTTCTCACACAGTCACACTGCTCAGAGCTGAGGGAAAACACCAAACAGGAGAACCCCATGCTGAAACTGTGAGACAAAGCATGACTGCTCCTCTCAAGAAGAGCTACATGTGAAGACATTATCAGTCACCTGAAGTTATACAGAGGATTTAATGAACATCAGTTCCTGTTGTGCAAACATTTGAATTTACTACTTGAACAATTTTTCCATGTTCCTTTTTATTTGTAGCATGCATGTAAGGTTTGCTGCCACACCTTCCATTTCTGCAGCAGACTGTGCAGGAGACTTCTCAGTGAAACTCTCTGTAAAGCAAAAGTGTTGACAATTCCTGGATTGCTCTGCACCACTAACTAGCTGAGAAACAATGCAGACTTCTGGAAAGCTGTGATTGCATCTCAAAACACAAGCAGTAATTTGCTACACAAAGTACCACCCAAGAAAACGGGTAAGAAAGAACAATTAAAACCTTAAAAAGTATTTTCAGTATGTGCTTATGAAATGTACTACCTGTTCAGAAATCTGCACAATTCAAGCTGTTGAAAAATGAAGAAATATCAGGACAGTCACCTAGACTTTTCAGTCTGCACACCAAGATGGGTAGAAAAAAATGAAAACGGGACTGAAGTTTAGCTCAGACTTTGATAATTTGCATGATCAATGAAAATTGTCAGCACCAGAATCCAAATGGAATGAGAACCCAGCTGGAGGCCAGCGGAACTGAAATGAAAAGGAGCACCAGCCCCTCTTCAGCATGCCTAATCAGGGACTGCACTGACCCCCGTCCCAGAACAAAGCAATGTGCTATCTGGAAACCCCACCTCCACAGGTTTATTTTTTTAAAGGTTTGAAATTCTCTGTACATCTGAATTAAAACATCCATTTCAAATCACAGTCCAGCAATTGAGGGAAAGACAATGGAGATGAGCGTGAAAGAAGCAATGAAGAAACACAATACCATTAAATCATTTTTCACTGCCTAATGTTGTACTCATTGCAGAAAAATTTAACAAAGGCCAGAACAAACAGTATTGACACCACATGGTTTAACACTGAAAGGCTGACAGAGCCAGATTTTCAGAAGAACTCAGAGCAGGACATAAATTTTAGGTTTATAACCAAATGATTGGATTTTCAAAGGTTTTGGGATATTATTCACATTATTCATCACCTAATGATACCACGAGGTTCACAGAACAACTTTGAAAAGCAGGAAGAAAGGAAGTTCTCCTTGTTACTTTAATGCTGTCCTAATATTTAAATAAATCAAAATCTATGTGGTGATTCTGTTTACTACAACTGAAATAACACAAAAACACTTGGTTTCCTTTTAATGCACAGAACAGCAAAAATTAGCAAAAACTAATTATTTTCTTTGCAAAAACTAAATTTGCAACTAAATTCTTAAACTTTATCATTGTCATCAGCTTTTTATAATTTCTCGCAAGTGAGTACACATTTAAGAGTTTCCAGTAAAAGAGAAAAAATACTTGATCTGAAAGTGCATTTAATGAAAATAAAACAGATTAAGCTTCTTGGTTTTCTAGTATTTCAGGCAAAGTGATACAATTATCCACGTGCTGCACTGGCAAAGCCTAACCTCTCAGGCGTATACCAAATTTGACTAGATTACAGACTGCACATACACCGTATCAGACCCTCCAGCAAATGCATTATTTTGCCACTGCTCCCTGGTCTCTAATCTACCCCAAGCTTTTCATAGAGATAATATTACATTCATGGCTTAGGCCTTGACAACTGCACCCATAAATCAATTTTAAACCTCACATTAATCATCTTTCTGTAATCAGTGGCTATTCAGCACAAATTTACATCTCATTTCTGTTGGCCAAACAGCCACATTAGAGCTTTGAAGCTTATTCAGGCTTAAATGATTATATTCCCCTAATAAACACTGAAGTCCTCTCAGTCCAGCTGCTGTGAGCTGCATTAATGACATGCCGTGGCAGCAGGGGCCATCTGAAGCCAGCCTTGTGTGATGCTGCAAGCAGTAGCCCTCTTGCCAAACAGATTTTCTGCATTTCCAATATTCTCAGAAGAAATGAGAAGGCTGCTCTGCCTGTGCAGACCTTCCTATGGGAACTGGCGTGTGCAGCAGACACACACAAGATGAAATTTATTGCACCTCCCCTTAACAGCTCCATTTGCCACCCCTTGAATACAGGGGGCTACGAGTAAAATATCCAAAACCGGATTTCCTGATTCCCCACATGCTGAGCACCTTAGTTTATTTTGGGTTTGGTGACAGTTCTGTTGAATCTGATCTGTCTACAAAATCCACTTTTCCCACTTGTCAGACAGCTCTAACTTTGCTCACAGCACCACCGAACTGCACCTTAGCATGCTTTTTTTTGATCACCTCAGAATTAGGCATTACATTTTTAATGTCTGACTACAACTTTTTTCCCTGGTTTTTTTTGTGTGACAGAGATTATCACTCAGGTTTACAGTAAACAGCTAGAACATGATCAGTTCAGAGTGGATTTTGCATGTACTTGCCTGCAATCCCTACAGTGAAACAATCTATTCCGATTGAACAATGAATAATTATTCAATTAAAGAACTTTGGCAGGCCTACATTATTAAACCTGCATAGAAAGCCCGACATTGATTGTATATTCACTTTCAGTTAAGGTCTGGGTCAGTATGCTAAGATCTAAAAATGAATGAACAGAATGGGTTTATTATAACTTTTGTTAAGTACTTACCCCACTATAGGTAATAAATTATACATGTAGATGCCTGGTATGCTTATTCTGTAACATAATGAAACTTCTAGTTACTTTTTATTCTATGGGATTTAATTCCCATTATGTCAGGTTTGTGTTACTATTTAAATAAGGCATCAGAATTACATGGATGTAAATCTGCTGGACAAGGATGCAACCTGGGACTCACTGTTTGTTTTAATCTGGAATTGAAGAAACACAGATGTGCTCAATTGTTTGTGACAGATGTCCTATATCCTAACCATTTCACAAAAAATACATTTTGTATCTGCAACCTCCACACTCCTGGTATTTGACACTAAAGAACCACTTGAACATCAACATGCTATGGCTAGGAAAGCAAATACAGTCATGTGCTAGATCCTCAGCTGAGATGTCTGCAATGCAAAAATAAATGCTGCTTTGGCAATCAGTTGTAATAATACAAAGTCTAGGAAAGCTGAAGTTTTTAGAAGAAACTGAAAAAACACAAATTGTTCTCTTAACCAAGAGGTAAACCATGGCTTAACCTGATGGTAATACTGCAACACATACACAGAGAAAAAATTCTGGCATTAGTTTGCATTTGCCTAACCAACAAAAGATCCCAGAATTTAAACTGAATGTTTTTGAAGAGAAGGGAAGATAACTGTTATTGGGGGGCAGGGCATAATCAACCACAGTGAGAACTTGCCATGGGAGTCACACCATGACTGAGAACTTTAAAGGGGGATCCAAGGATGTTTCAGAAGAAAGTAGCTGATCAAGTAGCCAAGCCCATGACAAGCCACATATATTCGTCACATAAGTAAGGTGAGTTTAAGCTAGCACCAACGTGCCTATGTAGGAGTAGAGAGTGGGTACATAAATAATTAGGATTCATATATATTGCCCTCACTAGTAAGAGTCTCTTCCAGTCTCAAGTCCCTGAGGCACAGAGGTGAACACAGAAAGGCTGAAGACATGCAGTTCCTCAGAGAACAAACTATCAAAAATAGTTTAAATAGAAAATGAATTAATTGCTCTATTGCTACATTTCTGGCTGCTCAGTTAAGCTACAAGCTCTCACTACTGCTATTTTCTATCCAGGGTGCACTGGGATTAATGGTGGGTTAGAAGCTGGAGAGGCAGAGTAAAAAGAGGAAGTAAACATATGGACATGGGAAGGGGCTGCATTTCCTTATGAGAAAAGAGATTGCCATCAACCAACCCTTCCTCCAGCAGATTTGGGTTAAGGTGGGAGGTCCCAGTTTGCTGATGCCTGGTGGCAAAAGACCTGCTGGATTTTGGCCACCTTGAACAATCTGATCTGCCATCCTGCACAGCTCCAGGCTTTGGTGTTTCCTTTCAGTGCTTCTTCTCCCCTACCAGCCCAGCAGGCCAGTCAGAAAGCCACAGGCAAGGGCCTCCCTTGGACTTGCTTATCAAAGAGACATTCTCACAGTAGGGTCATTCTTGACTGAAATCTTCTCTCAATTTTGTGCAGCTTATGAACAGAACTCAGCTAAATCGCAGCAACAGCATTTTACTGCTAGGCAAGATAATTTTTGTCTGGAGCCTGAATTTCTGGTAAAATAAGTTTTACATAATCTTCAGGAGTCCCCAAAAGGCACTCACCACTTGGCACAGAAACTATAGATTATTTATCCAGCTGTATCCTAGGCCTTGCTCTCAGTCTACAAAGTAGACTCATTGCCCATTTCACACTAACATGAAATTACAACCACAGTTTCATCATTATTTAGCAATTAAACCATTAAATCAATCCCCTTTCAATTTTTGTCTTGTCAGCTTTAGAGCCTTTCAGCAAACCTGGATGCATATTTCACGAAGTGTTGAAGTTTGAAAGGAAAAGGATGAGTGAATGCACTTTGAAAAATAAATTAAAAGTACAGTTCTCAGAGGAAGAGCTAATTAGCATAGGAAACAGCACTTCTACAGGTTATGTGGTTAATTGACATCATTCTTCTTACCAAAACACATACTCACTGAAGAGAAGACTGCTGAAGAAATGGCACTCTGATGCTGAAATGTTGCCCTCATACTGCACAACACAAAGCTTTCTAATAATGTTTGCTCTCATCCATAAATTAATGTGCACAAAGAAACTTAAAACAGCAAGCAGTGAAAGAAATTTTGAACCAAGTGAAGGGATTAGCCATTTAGGGGAAGGACACAAAAACATGTTGCTGCTTCTCAATAGCTTCCTCTTGCCTTGTGAGCAAGTGACATTGGACAAGGCCCAGAAGAATGCTGCCACTCATACACACAAAAGGGTAATTTTCATATTTGTGTTGACTGAAGCAATCAGACAGGCCATCCAAGCACACAGGTTCTGTCTTCTCTGCTCAGGTATGCAAAGTCCTGAGATGCTGCAAAGTATTTGGCTTTGCAGGCATACCACCTCTACTTGCACAGAAGCTGGTGCTGAGCCAGGGTTGAAACCTACCTTTCCTAGGGTTTTAAGAGGCTCTAAGGTTATATCTTCCACTGTAAAAGGAACCTGTCTTCCTACCAAAACCTATATACAAGGTGCACTTGTGTACTAGCACATCCACTTCCTGTGGACTCCCCTTACACATAACCATCCCACTGGCTCCCTAATGACAGTCTTCAGCATAGCTCTAGCTCACATTTTCATGTCATAGAGCATCCTGCACTGTTCTGCAACTCCTACCTGCCACAGCAACCACCTGAGCAGCCACTAAGATTCCCTCTTCACTTTTACCTGGCTTCCATCACAAGGATTATTTTCTTCTCATTGTGATCCACTTGCCTCATAGAACAAACAAGATAATGCAACAAATCACTAATATCACTTTCAGAAAGCCATTTTCTTTTCAAATGGCATCACTTCAGCTAGGATAAATTGCAAAGATCCCACAAGAGAGTCCACAGCTACTCAAGAGATCAAAGCCCTACTTTATAGCACAAAAAAACCATTAAAAATTGGAGAAGGCTGGGAGGTAGCTAACTTGCCTGTGGCCTCTGTTTGCCTGAAAAGGGTTGCTGGGAGGAGAAGAGAGAGATGAGTAGCATGTACATTTAAAGTTAGGAAGAGAAGGCATGGAAAGACTCATTGACTGAGAACTGAAGTTTGACCAATTTGAGGTAGAAAGATTCATTTGTCTTACAATAAGAACAGATAGGTGTTAGCAGAAGCTACAAAGGGATATGGACTTAGCACAAGAGGACGACTCAAAGAAATCTTTCCCCAGCAGAGGCACTGTGGGCCAAATGAAGGTTACAGACCTGCTGCAAGGACATCTGAACAAGTTTCTACACCATACGTGCCACAAGAGATTCAACTACAAAATGTTAACATTATTAACATAAATCCTAGGAAGGTAACCACCATTACCTTCAGCTCACACACTCACTCACTCATCTGCTCTTCTTTTTAAATAATAAGGACTAGCAAACACTATAATCTTGTGCTTTTTCCCAACCAATTGTTTTACCCCACCAGCTACAACTGAAACTATCACTCACTAAAAAACAGAAATAGCATGTCTAGAATGTCAGTGATTTGCAATCAACATATTTGAACAGCAGGGTGTTGCCCAACTTTGTTCCTTAATATCATTTTGATTCCTTATGTATTTACTGTAATACAGGAAGAAAAAAAAACCCAAAACAGTTATCAGTTATAAAACTCCGCAGAGCAAAGAAGGAAGGAAATTTGCCAAGTAATATCTTTGGTCACAGCACTGTGTGAGAAAAAAAATTGTTTGCACTGTAGTTTGTCTCTTACTGCTTTATTTTTGAACAAACAAAACAAAGGTTGAAAAAAAGGAAGGGGACAATCTGTTTTTTGAAGATAGTAATCAAGAGTTTGCTAACTTAGATCATTCCCAGTTCAAGAAAACACAGGACACCTATGGCATTAGCCCCCACTTTGGATTTTAGTTGTTTGTTTTACCCTTAATGAATGGGGACACTATGGAGTCTTCCAGTAGGGTCAGAAGCACCAGGGAACTCATTTGGAAAAAGCTCCCCTCACACAAAAAAGGTCAGTGTAGATTCTGGCTTTTGACAAAGACCCTCTGCTACACCTGGAGAGGTGCACGGGGACTTCTGCACATCCAGCTTCAGCAAGGTCAGCCTCTGCAAACCGCAATGCTGCGAAACACCCCAAGTTAGCACTGGAGGAGATAGCCCTGCAAGCAAAAAACCTCTCAGTAGTGCTGTGCTCAAAAGGGGCAGAGAACAGAGAAGTCCAAAAGGTTTACCTGGGCTATTGGGATCAAACAAAGCAAAGGCTGCTTAAGAGTCCCTGCCTTCTCTTAAACAACTTCACAGCAAAAGCCTCTTATAATTATGACACAGGCAGCATCATAACCAAATCCCCTGGAGGCTAAAGACATTTGCCAGGTCAATACACTTATACAGCTCTGAGAAACAGGCTCTGCTAGACTTACTGTGACTCCAAAGGACACAGCAGCTCCTTCCTACCTGTACTGTATGTCCACAGTGAGATCACCCCTTTGACTTAAATATACCAGACTCTGAAGAAGCAGTGTTTTGAAACTGAATACACAGGGCTCGGGAAGCTGAGCTTACAGCCTGAGTAATCGGCATGGATATTCAATTATCATTAAAATTAATAAGTAGGACAACAACCAAATCCCTGGATAGGTTTTGATTATCTCAGTCTGGGTATTTATCAGAATTACTCTGACACACTGAGTCATTGGGCTCTGGCTGACAGGCACAAGTCGCTCCTTAGCCCACTGGAGTGTCCTTTGCACTGGAAGCATCAGGACATCCAATGGCAGGAAGAGACAAGTACCACACAAGAAATGAGATGGGTATCTGAGAGGGTACAAAAAGTTTTGATTTGGTCTGCAATCCATTCCCAAGTGAACTATTCATTTTGTTCCTGTTCAGCAGCTGTCCTCTGCCTCATGATAATTCTGCAGACTGACAGCAGTCACTGCTTTTGCAGGAAAGCACCAACCTCCTTCCAGTCACCTACCCAACAATGTACCAGTGATCACAACTCATTTATTTCCTGATCATGTGACCAGACAGCTCTAGTGATAGACATATCTAGCAATTCTTTTCTAAAACTTCATCATTTTAAAGTTGATTTTCCCATCACTGGAGTGAAAATCAAGGCTTTGCCCAATTATTATATTAATCAATAGCAATAATTTTAAGAAGGCAAAATTAACTCCAGAATTGGCAGAGATATTAAAAGTATGTGTGTTGCCACTTAAGTTAACTACACAGAAACATTCAGTTATTCAAGCTGTCATCAAAATAAAGCAAACACTAAACCAGAGGGAGATTGTGTAATGAAGTAACTTTATCTTATAGGATTATACTTGTGGTTATGACTTTAATTGTGTAGTCTAGAAGGATTTGTGACAAACTGAATAATCTTGCATTATTGTAATGATTTGCAATCACAACACTGGCTACGATTTATGGGCTGACTTTACATTTGCGCTGCAATCAACAAAGAAAGTCAGTACATGCCCTACGGTTCTAACCACTTAAAATTATGTCTTGAAAGGAGCCGCAACAGCCCCCCTAGTTTGGAGGTTTGAAACCAAGGCAGAGCTCTCAAGTGTATCTTTCAATTTCTGAAGCAAATAAAGCTAAAATAAAACAAACCTCAACACCCCCAAGGCTTCTGAAGAGAAGACCAAAGGTCATATTTTTGCTGTCCTTTGCTGTTGACTGAACAGGGAGCAATCCACGCTGAGCAGGCATGATACAGAGCACAAATTATTTTGATGACCCTCAGCTTTAAGTGACAAACTTTAAGAAGGACCTCCAGGCTCCAGCAGGAAACCAGGAGAAGCACATCAGTGCTGTACCTGGAGTCTGCAGGCTGAATATGCTAAAACAATCCCCCATCCCTTGTCCCATCCCTGTTCCCCCAAATTAAAATATGAGGTCCCAATGAAAAAGGCAGCCAACACAGACAGAAGGAGCCAGTTTTTCTGAACAGCTGGAGGGAAAAAAAACCCTCAAAATTCTTAAATTCTCCTATTCAAAACCAGACAATTTTCCCCCCCACAGCTGGTATCTGCTGAGTACAAACAGGTCTTGAGGTTATCACCCCAGAAAGAGTGGCACCTGTGCATCACAGAAAAACTCAAACATTTAAAAAAAAAAATCAATTAATTCTAAAAAGTACCTTCAATAAATAAATATTTTAAGAAGTCCTGTTATCACCTCCTCTCCCATCCTGTCCCTCAGTCACCAGCCCTTGGTCTAGCTCACAGCCTAAGTGAGGCAGGGGAGGGGCTGACTTGCACTAGAGGAAGACCAAGCAGCTCTTTCTCACAACCAAGACAAAACTGAAAATGGATTAACGATATAGGTATCTCAAATCAAAGCAAGAAATACCCAGTGCCATCTTCTCCTGATAACTGCATCTTCTGTACCACATTCAATACTGCCAATATTATGGGAAGAATCACTGGGGTTATAGGAAGATCTCTGAAGACAAGGATCAGGTCACTTGTCCCAAAATATTTTTGCTGAAGTCAAATGCAGAGTTCTGCAGCATGAAAGTCCAGTCCTCCCCCCACTTCAGAGTCAGAAGTTCTGATCTTTGCAAGAAAACATCACAGGGATAGCAATTATCCACAGAAAACACATCTTTACATGATTCTGGCTTATCTTATTGCAGTAACAGTGACACATCTATGGGACACTATATGTTTCAATATATCGGTAGTTCATACACATGGAAAGCAGTAAGATCCAGGCTTTAGTAATGGAGAACTTCTCTAAAAATTTAAATACATCTACCTTTTTTGACATGTTTTTTTGAATTTGATTTTTTTCAACTCCTCATTTTGTAAAGTCAAGAATGAAATATAATCAAAGGACTTGCCTGGCACTTGCTTGAATAATTACAACAAGGAGAAATCTGTAAGAATACATAAGCTAAATGCTTATCAAAGCATTTTGGCAAGAACAAAGCATCTAATATTACTCTCCTTCTTGGAAAGCAGCAAAAGGAAGCAAATAATGGACTGTGTGGAGGTTTCAGCCTGATCTGACAGATCCAGGCTTTAGAAAGCCATCAGCAATCTCTACTCCTTGCCATCATCACCCTTCTCTGAGCTGTCCCAGGGATGCCCAGCTCAGCAGGCAATTTCTCTTCCTCCACTTCCATCACACCATGCTGATCCACAGTACCCATTCTTCTCTGGGGAGCTTGCATCCTTACCAATCCCAGGGCCTGATCCTGCCTCCTCCCTGCAGCTAACTGGCAACTTGTCCATGGATTACTCCTTACTAAGACCACTAAGATCATACAGGAGTAGGTGAGGATCAAACTAACATGCAAGTTGTCATTCACTCTTAACTATAAATCACAGATGTGTTTTCAGTAAATAATTTTAAAATAAAATTGAGAATCAGTAATTTCCCATTACACATGGAAGAAATAATTGCTCTCTACGCTAAATCCTCACAGCTCCCCTCAGGACGGCAGAGTCCTTATTTTTCCGAGACGATTTCAGTAGGTTTTTTTTTTTCTCCCTGAATCTTCTGTCCTGGCAGAGGAAGCAGCAGCCAAACCATGTTCTGCAATTCTTTACTTCTCACTGTTCATGCCATGGGGTGCAGACAATCAATCATAGTGGCCTGACAGCATACAATATCACAGTGGTATCGCAGAGATGACGGATAGCCAGGTGTCACCCACATTCTCCTCAACAGTGCTTCATCACTCATCTTGAAGAGTCTAAAGGCTGGTGAGAGGAGCTACCACTTCTTTGGAGCAGAGTTAACACAAAAGCCTCCAAAGCATGATTTGCATCCATGTGTACTGCTCGTACTTAATCTCCAATCTGTTTTGCGACAGTATTTTCAGTATTAAACCAACAGACCTCATGGTTACTGTTTCAGTTGCACACACTAAATCATATAGTTCAGTATGGTTTTTCCCTCAAAATGAAGATGTCTAAAGATAAATTAAGACTATCAACCCAAAATATATCAGGACAAGAAGAGCTTTGAAATATAAGACTGGCATTTTCTTTCAACAGCCAAGAACCCAGTCCCACCTTCCACTTTCATATGTGCATGTAGCCTTCAGCAACTGAAAACCACCCTTTCTGATCAGAACAAGCAAACAGAAAATCCTGAATGATTCTCATTAATAACTAGAAAAATGGATGAAAGTTTGTTCTTAAAATCCTAGATGTTCAGCTGCTGAATTGTTTCTTAACAGTAGGATAACCACATATCAGGACTTTGCAGTAAAACAACCATCAATCAGAAAGCTCTCCTTTCAGGTGAAGGGTCTTCAAATAAGCCCTCTAATTTCTATTGTCTTCATTCACTGTGTATACACAAGGCAACGGCTTGCCATGAAGACAAAATAGCAGCTTCCATTTTAATACTATTTTCAGGAATTTTTCATTTAAAATGTTCTCCTTCTGGACACACCTACTATGCGTTTACCTTTTTGAAGCTAGCATTCATTTTTTTAATGTATTTTTGGGCTGGCTTTCCTGAATGAGTAAAATATTAAAAAAAAAAAATTCAAACAGGACT
>VXBQ01009689.1:602723-625188 GCA_013400175.1 Phainopepla nitens
AAAAAAAAAAAAAAAAGAAGAAGAAGAAAAAGAAAAACACCTACCCAGTTTCATAGGGAAACAGAAACAGATCTCATCCTAGATAGTCACAGTCAGGACAAGCTTTCAGACAGAAGGGCTTCAGATTTGGGGCTGCAATAGGTCAGAACAGACCACCGGGTTTGTTTCTCCAGAAGAGGTGATCTCTGTCTGACCAGAGTAGCAGAGATAGTCCAACCTGCTGTCAGACACCTTCTGTGACCGAAATCCTATGTCTGCCCCACAGCCTAAACATCAGAAGCCATGTTCCATCAAATTTAACCTGAACCAGTTTAGATGAAACAAATTCTGTTTCTCTTGGTCCTACCCATTGCAAACCTGGATGAAAGCTTTCCCCCTTCCTGTCTAGTGGCTGTGGGCCAGTCCAAGACTCTGTGCTACCCAACTCCATCAGCCTGCTCACACAAGATGTATTTCTCCTTTGCAAACCTGATCTCTTCAGATTCGGATTAGTATAATAAAACTTTGTGAAACAAATGCAGCTCTATGAGCCCCACCAACTGAGCAGGGAAATCCACCAATTTGGACAGTAATCTGCTGGCCTAATTCACCTCTCATGGCAGTGCCCTACTCCCACTGAACTCCAGCATCTTCATTCTCACTCTGGTGCCTTCTGGTTGGAAACATGAAGTCAGTTCTGCTTTAAAACACAGTTTAGTTAAATACCACAAGGGTCTCATACAGCTGCGTTATTAACCTCTGGGGTCTTTTCCAATCCAAAGCTCAAGCTCTTTTTTTGGAGTTATGCTATACAAAACAACAATGCATGACTCTGGCACACTAAGCAGGCAGCATAACCAAAAGAAAACACATCATCATGGCCCCATGGGATGAGTAAAAATGATCATGGACATGAAGAATCAGAAAGAGAGTCACAGAGGACAGAAGTTTACATATATACAGATACTGCATATTACCTTAACAAGTCCTACTGGGGAAAAAACCACCCCATATGTTTCAACTCTTGAGTTCAACATCATCCCACACAGGGTTCATGTAAAATTGCTTTATTCTGTATATAACAGAAAACATTAAGTAGTACTGCTTGGGTTTGAATTATTCAGTTTACTTCAAAGCCTCAGACGTGCAGTATTGCTTCTTACTAAACCGTGCATGTACAGAAATGTGTACACATAAACAAAGCAACCAAATTGCAGACTCCTAGGGTGCCATTAACATTTTTTCAGCTATTTGGTATTACTTATTTCCATCATGCTTCCTGCTAACATCTAAATTTCATTCTTGCATGTTAGCATATGTGTTGGTTTTGGCTGAGATAGAGTTAATTTTCTTCATGATAGCTGGTGTGGGCTATGTTTTGGATTTGTGCTGGAAACAGTGTTGGTAATTCAGGGATGTTTTCCTTACTGAGGTTACAAAGAGTCAAGGCCTTTTGTGGCTCTCACCCCACCCCACCAGCAAGAAGGCTGAGGGTGCACCAGGAGTTAGGAGGGAACACAGTGGGACAGCTGATCCAAGGAATATTCTATACCATATGGTACATGGAACATAACAGACCTGGGGAGAAGAAGGAAGGAAGGAAGAGACATTCAGAGTGATGTTCCCAAGTAACAGTTTTGGATGGTGGAGCTCTGCTTTCCTGGAGATGACTGAACTGCCGGCCCTTGGGAAGTGGGGAAGGAATTCCTTGTTTTGCTTTGCTTGCACACATGGCTTATGCTTTACTAATTAACCTTCCCTTATCTCAGCCCATGAGTTTTCCCATTTTTACCCTTCTGATTCTCTCCCCCATCCCACCGGGGAGAGGGGCAGGAGCAGGCAGCTGTGTGAGGCTTAGCTGCTGGCTGGGGTTAAACCACAGAGCACANAACACAGTGGGACAGCTGATCCAAGGAATATTCTATACCATATGGTACATGGAACATAACAGACCTGGGGAGAAGAAGGAAGGAAGGAAGAGACATTCGGAGTGATGTTCCCAAGTAACAGTTTTGGATGGTGGAGCTCTGCTTTCCTGGAGATGACTGAACTGCTGGCCCTTGGGAAGTGGGGAAGGAATTCCTTGTTTTGCTTTGCTTGCACACATGGCTTATGCTTTACTAATTAACCATCCCTTATCTCAGCCCATGAGTTTTCCCATTTTTACCCTTCTGATTCTCTCCCCCATCCCACCGGGGAGAGGGGCAGGAGCAGGCAGCTGTGTGAGGCTTAGCTGCTGGCTGGGGTTAAACCACAGAGCACATCACTCTGAATTCCTTTTCGTCACAAATGAACAGCAGCATTTGAAGGAAAAAAAACCACAGGCTGCCAAAAGTACTGCCCTGAAAATGCCAATTATAATCATAACTACATGACACAGCTCAATGGTGCCAAGAATCCTCCTTCTCCTTTCACTACCCCCATCCCTCCCCCTTTATTTTATTTCTATCTCCGAGGGCAAGCATTGCCTCCAATCCAGGATTTCTGTGTTAAATCTCTATCTGAACTAGGACTGACAGAGAGCAACAAGAATCTATTCCCAAGTCATGCTGAGTAATCTAAAACTGCTGTTATTTTTAACTTTAAAGAAGCACCCTAGGGTACATGTCCTCAAAAAAATAAGCCAGAAACGCTGCTTGGAAAAAAAAAAAATCCCGAACCAAACCAAACAAAAAAACCCAACCAAACAACAACCCCCCCACAAACACCCCACAAAAAACCCCAAAGAACCAAAACCAACCAAACAAAAAAAGAAACAAAACAACAAAATCCCAAACCAAACAAACAAAAAAATCAAGACCACAAATATCCTACATAAATTAGAAGCAACTTGTAGAATCAATCTAGCTGAACTTGTCCTCCAACTTTCAGTATTTGGCCCTTACTAACCACCCAAAGGAGGGGCAATTACCTTCTTGCTGTTCTCATTCAAGAAATCACCTAGCTCCCTCACAATTCTGTATTCATTGCAGAAAACAAACATCTCCACAGAACCAGGTTCTTCAGTACATGTTTATTTTCCAGTCTGAGCTTAAAGAAAAAAAAAGCCATCACATGGAGCTGTGCAATGAGCCACAGCACAGAACCAATACCCCAAGGACCACAGAGACTTTCCTGTTCCGTCCTACAGGAAGTTCAGCGAAATCAATGGGAGGTGGAGGAGATGGAAGAGAACCCTTTATGCAAAAGCAAAGCAGGTGTTCTGACTTGAACAGAAAAAGAGTACTTCTGATCTGTAAAGAAAGAAGTTTTAAAGTGACAGTGAAAGGAAGGAGGGTCTGAAACAAGTAAATCAGCCCTATAATAGCCACTGGAACAAAAATCAGACATAATTACTGAATAAATCAAACCAGCTAAAGAAAGATTTTATTTTAATCAGCAACTTTGTTTTCACTTGGCCAGATCAAGTAAAACTGCACAGCATGGGTTTGCAGGGTGCTCTGTAGCTTCTACCACTGCTATGGCTTTGCAGCAAGTTGAAATGCATGACACAGCCTCCTGCCAAATCAAGGGAGGAAAAGGATGCAATACAGCCTACAAACACTTCCTGACCTCACCTGACTATTTCTGTCCCAGCACTTAGTCTTGTTCCTACCTCTGTGAACATCCATATGATAAAAATGTATGTTTAGCACAGAGAAGTACAGGCAATTTCTGCAGGTCACAGCTGTCCAGTATCACAGCCATGCACAATACACACAAACCTCTGATGTGCCCACTTTGGGCAGTCTCAAGCAGTGGCCCAGGAATTAGTTCAGAGGTAAAAGATTCTGCAGACCTGCTATATAAGCCTTTAATAGAAAACATGACTGGTTTTGTTCATGTGCTTGGAGGGCTACCTACTACACAAGAGGGACCAGACTTTCCTGATATAACCTCTGGTAATTACAGTAACCTCCTTTAAGTTAAAACAAACTTGCAAGAGCTGCAAAAAAGGAAGTCAAAATTGTCCCTTTGGCATGTAATAACAGGATCAATTCCTAACCTGAGTACAAAAAGGATGGCATTTTCCATGCTGACCATGCTCTTTCATCAGGGAGAGGGTCTCTTTTCTGAGCTCCATGGCCACAAGGACCTCACAGGAACTTTGCTCATGCTTTAACAGATAAAATGCAGGTTTAAGAGCAGACTGCACAACTGCTGCAAGCTGCTGAACCCACACTGGGCAACCAGGAAGCCACATTACTGCTATTTACTTATCCTTCAGGGAAAAGCAGCAGAAATAAGAAAGCCCTTTCTCCTGCTCAACAGGAGCTGGTTCTTCAGACCAGGAGGCATTGTTTCAAAACCCAACTTGGCCCTAGCATTTTTCAGTCATCTCATTCCTATGCATCCCACAGTACGCCATATGAAGGAAGAGGGGGATTTTTCTTACCTTCTATGTGCATGAGGAATATGAAGGCCAACCAGATTGCAAGGATAACAGCCACCACCAAAACCAGTACGAAATAAGTGCCTCACCAGACAAAAGACTTCAGAGGACATCCTTGACTGAAGTGCTCTTCTCCCTTCCCATAAAACCCACTACTCACAAGAGGAGCCAGCACATACCATTTAGCAGTGGATCAAGGGCTGATCTTATGGGGACTTAAGCAGCTGCAGTGCTTCTTCATTTGAGATGACAAGCACGAAACTGGTCTACCTTTAAGCCTGATCCGTTTCCAGGCTGAAGTCAGTCTCCTTCCCATACAATGCTGCTTTCATTTCCCACGTTAGATCACATTTTCCTATTGTGTTCAGCAAAAATGAGGTAAACGAGAGACTAAACAAGAGCAGCAGGACCTTTCTGGAGCGTGGAATGTTTTAAAGATTCAATACACAAAAATTAACACAGCACACAGCTGTAACAGATATGTTATCTACAAAGGATCTGCCAAAAGCAAGTTCATTTGGCTTGCCTGCACCTCTTATCCCAAATGGCTTGGTGGGGGTTTTTTGTGGGGGTTTGTTTGTTTTACATGTGGAAATCTGTTTTCAAAACCTACCAGCTTGAGCCTTTGTGATATGAAGATCATTTCTCCCAAGCACTCCCATACAATGCCAAAGACTAAACACTTGCTTTCTTTAACAGCAACTGTGCCCCAGTACAGTCTCCCACTTCTAGCAGTTACAGCTCTAAGAAAAGCATTTAAGTTCCATTAAGATTATAATAAAAATCAAGTGGAGAAGCTGCAACACTGGAAGAGCACCAATATATCTTCAGTTGGAACTGCACCACCGTTGAGGAGTGACTACTGTTCTCTGCAATAATAAAACACCATGCGTCAAAAAAGCTTACTTCAGAACATGGTTTGTATCTGCACACTCTGGCATTGCCAAGTGTGACACATGCTGACATTTATGCCCCTTTCCTTCATGGGGGACTGTGCAGACAGACACAGGGACCTTGAAAATTTTCTCTAGGAGAATATTCTGAGATAACAAATTTGTATGAGAATGCCTCAAAACAAGAGAATGCCTGTCTCTGATGTCAGCTAAAGCTCCCTCCTTTTCCAAATTCAAATCCTGAAGCAAGAGTGACTTTAAATACTTATATTAGGTAGATCCTGTAAAATATTAAGCGACAAGTGTGTAATTGCAGCGTAGCTGATTGCAGAGCAGATAGAGCAGTTAGAGAAGTAACCCTGGGAAGAACTTTTTAAGTGCTTATAAAATACTGCAAAGATATTAATAAAAAAAAAAGACAGTTTGACTAACCTGCCAGATTTTTATGATGTCCCATGAAAACAAAGAAGATTAGCATGAGATTTCCAGAAATTTGAAAACGAACTGCCTAATTCACTTTTAAATACAAAGCAAAAGTTAATTAAGGAAACAAAAAATTCTCCCTATTGAGTCAGTAACCTTTAATTTGGCATTCCTGAGTGTACTTCTATATGGTCTTTCGAAACTGAGCTTGTAAATATAGAAAGGTTCCCCTAAATAATGAAAAGATACAAATGCAGGTTATGTATAGGATAGTAAGCTTTTGATTTACTCATCTCCACATACAGACTCAGAAGCATTCTAACTTCTCAACCCCGTTTTTCTACTGATATTCTTTTAAGGGCATTGAGATATACCAGAACTCTGCTTCATACCACAGGAAAAATACCAGAAGATGTTAAAAAAAAAAAAAATTCATCCTTTTAGAACTGGATATTGGGATCTTTATGGTGCACCATAGCACCAAATATTGCTCTGCCAGCATATCTGGCACTAGTTATTCTGATGTCCATATAAGCAAGCAAAGTAAGTTTTATTATCAACTTTAAATCAATAGATTAAAAAAAAGTTATAGACTAACTGTAACAGGACCAGATCTTGGAATGAATTGAAAATAAAATCACATCCCTGTGTAGCTTTTACATCCCTGCTATAACCAGTGCCTGTAAGCATGCAGCTTGCCTGAGTGAGGCTGCCATTTCTACAACCTTTCATCCACACAAGAGTATATGAAAAACCAGACTTTAATTTACTGTCTAATACACATATATATATATATATATTTATTTCAAGGTTGGCTGAATTTTATATTAACATCATCTATATAACAATCCAACTGGAGTCCAAGACAATTATGAAGTCTGTTTCATCTGGTGACTAAAACTCTGGAATAACACATTCCTGAGACTTGCTCTGTTGGAGAGCTCAGTCAGGCCCTAAGCATCAATGCCCAGCATTTCTAACTTAGGATCCTTTCTCACCTCATGTAGTGCTCATGGCTTTCAGGAACTGACAGGAATCCCCAGCTTGGTGCAGAAATCGACCTTTCAAGACTGCACCAAATCTCTGTCACAGTACAGCATTGCAGATGCCCCAAGCCAAAGAGCAAAAACCACAGCCAAGACTGCACACATGATGCAGCCAGGTCAAACAGATGCACTGGAGGGTACTAATGCATCTAAACTCCACCATTTATTTCAAGTATGAAATCAGGAGGCCAGGTTCTTTCAGCTACAGAATCACAAGAATGGGTCAGGTTGGAAGGGAACACAGAGAGCTCATCTGGTCCAACCTCCCTGCTCAAGCAGGGCCATCCCAGAGCACATGGCACAGGATTGTGTTCAGATGGTTCTTGGGTATCTTCAGTGAGGGAGACTCCACAACCTCTCTGGGCAACCTGTTACCCACACAATAATCAAGTTCTTCCTCATGTTCAGGTGGGGGGTTACTGTGCATCAGTTTCTGCCCTTTGCCTCTTGTCCTATTCCTTGGTACCACTGAGCAGAGCCTGGCTCCACCCTCTTCACTCACGGACATTGCTGCTTCAGTTGTCTCTTGAGGCTGAACAGTTCTTAACATAGGTAATGGTAAGGCTCTTCAAGGTGCTTAGAATTCAGCTCCTGTTTCAGTGTTATCAGGTCCCAGAACTTTCCCACAAATCTGAGATGCATTTGTGAACAACCTCATTCATTTAAAGCTAACAGTCATCTTCCAGATCTTGCTTTTCAGAAGCTAACTTCCAAAAAATTGTATTCCACATTTACTGCAAAGGCTCAAGACAAATCCCAAGAATTTACAATTTAAGAGAAATTCAAAGAACCTCATGGATTTTCTTGGGGCGGGGGTCGGGGGGGGGAGTGAGGAGGCTGACTCATGATTATTTTTTTAATACTTGTGGCTGGCTCTGCTGCATAAATAAATCAATCCCCTAGCCATACAGCTCCATTTCTTCAGTCACAGCTTGTTGTTTTATTTTTTTCCCTCCATTGCCGACAAATCACTCTAGAGAGTTTTTAAACCCAGTAAGTCTACTTTCCGAATGGAAACGATTAGTATAATCTGTGAGAGAGAAAGCAAACAGCAGAGACTTACCCCATTTTTTGGGTAGGCTATCCATCCTAGATCCCCCATTACTGTACGTGAGTCCAGTAAATTCACTGAAAATAAAAGAAAAATACTGTTAAAGAAGATGGATGGATTACAAACTTCAGCAGATATTTTAAGGTATGGATGGCTTATAAACAGATTGTTTATAATTAACCAAGGAAGTTGGTTTTCTGTAAAGCAGAATAACAATGCAATAACTCCTCTAACAATGAGGTCATACAATGAAAATAATTCTATGTATGCAGTAGCTTATTCCTTCGAGATCTGCCATAGAAACCAAGTTGCAAAGGCACTGAACTTCTGTAAAATCCAGATCCTTCACATTCTCAGGACCTTGATCTTCTGGGGGGAATAAGTACATCATGCACACTGTGCTTACGTGTATACGTAAGACATACAGTATATAGGTATAAATATACATTCACAAACATCTATGCATGTTTATACATACATTTCTTCTCACATGGCATGTATTTTTTGGCATCATCAGGCCCTTAGGACAAAAATGAAACAAGAATTTCATTTTTGAAGTATTATATGTGCAAGTCTTGCATATATCTTGCAGAAATCTATTATTTTCTTCCTCTTCCACATTTTTCTCCAAGCCTTTCACATCTTCATTATAAGCTATGCAAGGGATCTTTTTTATTCTACATACAAAAATTTGTGAGTAGTTTTAAGTCACACAAGCAACCAACAATTTACATCAAACAGCCAAAAGATTATTCCCAAGTTTGTAATATTTTTTCCTCTCTTATTACCTGAAATACCGGGTAAAAAGTGAGAAGTGACTAAATCTACGCAAAGTTAACTCAGCTAAGGAAAACTGTAGCAGCTTCTGGTGCTGAGCCTTCACCTCCTGCATCCAGGGCTCTAAATCTCCTAGACAGAAGATTGTCTCTGAATCATCAATTGTCACCCAAAAATCTCAATTTAGGAGCAACTTTCGTCTACCTTAACAGCACACTTCATCAGATTACAACACTCACTTCTCTCAGTATATTTGTCTGCTTAAGACCTCACTTTTTGTACTCATGTCCTTCCTGAAAAGAAATTGACTTCCCTGGGTCTTCAATTCCTGACCTCTACTCTGTTTACTCTTTAAAAATCTCACTGAAAATTTTGGTAATTGGACTTTCAAGACTAGCACGATTATCTAGACCAAGAACAAGCATAAAATGGGTGCTGAGGCTTTGTGCTCTTCCCTTTAGAATTGCAACGATGTAGGTACTTAAAGATGGCAACAGAAGAAAAACAGGTTGCATGCACAAATTTGAAGAAGGCATATATCATAACTAACCCTCAGGGTTACACCATTTATGGGGGCATAGTAAGAAAATCCAGAAGTACACTATACTGCAAAGCTTGCTCCTTTAAAATATTAAAGAAAATTTAAAAACAAATGAAGACTAAGCAACTGATTTAGTTTGAAAAAAAACGAAGTTCTCTAAATAAATTTTGTCTTTATCATTGTACTGCCCAGAAGGCTGACTGCTCTAGTCCCTTGTACACAAAACCAGGCCTAAACACAAAAAATACAACACAGGGTTCTCAGATCTGGCAAACACTTATCCTAAAAGTGATTAATCTATCCAGATATTTTCACAATGTATGCAAGTATTAATGCAGGACACTATCACAAGGCATACATGTTCTGCCTGTTGAAGTATGTTTTTATGATGTTGAGCAAAACACATTTAGTGGCTCAGGGTTTCCATTTCTGGATTGCCTTCTCCTGCCAAAAGAGGAAACAGTTGGAAGCTGTCAGTGCTACCAAACTACAGGACATGTGGTGGAAGCAATGCTCAGAGACTACACTGGACTCTATTCACAGCAAGTAAACATACAATCAGTTAGCTTTCCACCCCAGAGTCCACGCAAAATAAAAGTACTGCTCTCTCCTACCACTAGGTATGTCACCCAGTTATGCCCAGTCCTTCCCCTTATGAAGTCTCCAGGTAAAAAGGTCATTAATTTCTTTTGCTTCAGCTGAAGCCAAGCACTGCCCTCTTAAGTGCTCCTGAACTACACTGCATTTTCTTGGGATAAAAAGAATGACCCTAAAATATTCTTCAAAATAAGACACACATAAATAATATGTCCCCTATTATAACTGTATACTATTTTAAAACGCAAGAGACAGCAGTGAAGTTGCTAAAATGGCAGGTTTACTCAAATTCCTTCTATTACAATCACTGTAATTAAACTGTGCAGAACAGTATATTCCTGTCGTTAAGTTGCAATGGATGCAAAACAAGTATTGATCTACATTGTACAACTTAATTAAAAGTTGTCCTGGAGATGCTACTAATGAATGTAATTAGATGCTGTGTTTCATGTCACAAGCTTCTTCATGACATGCTAATTAAGGAAAAAGCAGAAAAAGTGCTTTATTCAAACATCAGATCATAAAAAGAACATGATACAACTAAATATTGTATTATCTTTCTATCAATGACGATTTTTAAATTGCTGTTATTAGCTTCAAATTCAAAATAATTTTCTGCATATGAAAAGATAATACAGCCCATTCAACTCTAAGTCAAGTCAGTGGGAATTTTAGTGAGTTAGCTAGCAGAGATGAATACTAAATCTCCAGCTAGAAAAGACTCAATTCCTTTTGTATCCTCTCGCATTCTGCACAGACCAAAATAAACAGGATGGAACGCACACCTTTTGACAGACACCGTGCAGTAACTCAAAACTCATGTGCCAGGGAGGCAAAAGTGGCAAGTGACTTGAAGCTGCCCCTGGCTCTGGGCTGCTGTGGAGACCAGAGGGGCTCCCAGCACAGCTCAGAGGGGCTGTAAGGCAGAGCAGGCACAGACTGCCCCATAAGCATCTGCTCAGGGCTGCCTTCACAGTATAGCATCTGAATCACTGCACCGCTTCGATCTGCTCTGATGAATATATTTAGCCAGAAATCTAAACCACCGCCAAGAACAGAGATGTTTTGCTTTGAGAAGCCTCAAATTTCTAGGATATAAACACAAGTTATCGCTTGCTCTGTCAAGATACAAGGTGTCTGCATCTTCCCCATCAGCACTCTCCCCAGTCACTTCCAGTACGTCTGTCCTTTACTTGCATCATTTCCAGGTCACTATCCCACCCCAATGCAGCCCCAAAACAAGGCCCCAGCATCCCCCACTCCAAGGGGGGGTGTCTGTTCCAACAGCCCAGGTGCAGGAGTTCCCCGTGGCAGTGGTGCTACACATACTTTGGGGATGCTCTCTCAGGCAGATTTCCCGTCCTGCACTGCCAGAGAGGTCACTGGAATGCACACTAGTGTGGTCCCACTACACGAGCCTCCACCTCTCTTCCCATCACCTTCTAGCCTGGCAGGAACACTATTTCTGCTGAAATAGCTTTTATTAAAAAAAAAAAAAAAAAAGTGCTAATTGGCCAGGCTGAGGAAGAATCAGTGAGCAAGCAACAGGTAAAATAAACATCCAGAAGAGAGGAAAACAGGAACAGAATCAGTTCTTCTTTCTTCTCTATTCAACCTGTGATGACTGCCAATGTGTATTTGACTGTGGCTGTTTAATAACCAAGTAACCCAAAAATCCAAACGCTCAGGACACCAAAGGAGGCAATTCAGGAACACCTCCAGCTATGTGTGCAAGACTTCCATAGTTCAAAAGGTCTAGTGCCAGCTCCTGCGTAGCTGGTGACTTTTGGACTCACCCCAGCACTGCCTACTCCATGGGCATAACCCAGAGCTGTACCCAGGAACACTTGAGATCTCTCACTTGGGAGCTAACTCCACTTTAAAAAAAAAGAATCTCTTCAGAAATTACTAGCAACTCTGCTTGGCCCATAATCATAAAAGGCTCCAAAATAACAGAACTCATTTATTCCCACTTCCTTTCTCCTCAGCATCAGCTAGCTTTATCTCAACAAAAAAGCAAGAAACCTCAGACCCCATAAGCACACACTTAGCACCTGTATCTTTGCCAGCAAACTTGGAAGATAATATATAATATTTTTTGCTCATCTCCACCATCAGTGCATTCATCCCACAAGCCCTAATTATTTCTAATGCTCAGTCAAGGGGAACACAAAACCACACAGATCTATATCATCATTAACTTCCATGCCTTCAGGGTAGGATAAATGATGATTAAGTCTAAAGTCATACCACAGCCCCTTTTTTTTTTAATACAGAATAATAGCCTGGGGAGTTTGCACACACTCTTGTTCTCAGACAGGCTGGTTACTACAGGTGAGCAATCAAGTTAGAGTAAAAACAGACATGATCTAAACCTTTGCCCTGAACTCTAGCGGGTGAATTAATAGTGGTTTTTCACTTGGGAATCTCTGTCAGGGAGCCTGGATATAGCTTTTTACTCAAATGTCCTTGTCATGGTCATACAACTGGCATTTAGCAGCTTAACCATGGCTGCACAGAGACTGTGGCTAGGAGGAAGCACATGAAATGCCAGGGCTGATGGCATTCATCACTGACCTAAACCAACACTCCACAGCACAGCAGAGCTCCTCACCTGGCACAGGCACCTAAAACAAGCAGTAGTTTGCCCAGGAGAAAGCAGGACAGGCTGCTGAAGGCAGGACAATGCCTGAAGTAAAAGCCACCAATTCATGGATTGTTTTGGCCACACCACTGTAGTGAGATGGCTCCTCCTTCTCCAGGCTGGAGCAGGATCATCTGGAGCACCTTTTTTATTCACTCCAATTTCAAGTGGGCAAAAAACCCCCAAGCTAAAAGTCAAAAATGCCCCACCAACAGACTAGAATATTTTTGGTCCTACCAGCTACCCATCCTCCTGCCTTTCCAGTACCTAAAGATCTTCCAGGAAATCCTTCATTGCTTACACTAGGGCAAAGTCTCTGTAGGCATACAAAAACAGAACTCTTCAGAGTTGCTGTGGTCTTTGAGCTGATTTCAAATAAATCATACACTAGAATAATTCTGCTCTGCAGAAGCACCAAGCTTCTGGCAAGCTAATGTTTACCACAAGGCATTCTCTACCAAAGTATATCCTAACTAAGAGCTCTAGAATAGGCAAAATGGTCAGGATAGCAAAAGCTGATGGAATTTATATCATGATAAAGCCATATGTAAAGCCACAAGAATCTGTTTTTATTTTATTTCACTGAAATATACCTAAAACAGAAGGGAAAGAAAATCCTCTTTGACCCTAAAAACCACCTTCCATCACAAAAAAAAACAGAAGTAAAGAAACCTTCCTTAAAGCCTGCATAAATATTTCAAAACATCACACGATTGCTAAAGTACCACATTTCTAAATAACAACACTTGAATAAAAATGTTTTGTTTTTAACAACTGAAGGAGAACTCTTCTTTAATAAACTTGTTACAAATTGAACAAAAATCTGAATGTTATTTCTGGCAGCCTGAAGCTGAAGTCCATTATGAAAGAAGGTGTAGTCATGCTCCTACATCCTCCTCCAGGCTCCTCCTGCAGCTCCTGGCCCCCTTTGCACACACACTGCAGGACATGAGGCAGCTCCAGCCTTCTCGTGGGTGGTCAAGGTAGCCCCAGCTCTGTCCCAACACTCATAGCTTGTGGGAACAACTACATTTAAAGAACTTGTGAGAAACCTCTCACAGAAACATTCACTGACAACGAAGCATGAGGCGAAACGCTCAGCTGGACAGGGGTCAAGGGGCAGGACAAGATGTGGCAGCAGCACTTTGCACTTCATCAGAAGATCTCCTGAACAGCATCACAGACTTTCCACCAAGCTTCATGCCCTTACTCCCCTCTACCCAAAGGGGCAAGCATGGCTGCCAACACATCATCATTATCAGAGCTGGTTTCTCCTTACAATGCAACATGCCCATTCTTCCTCCAGTACTTCCCAGGGGTCACAGCACTACCAAGACACACGGACAGCAGAGGAATCTTCATCATCATCATAATGAGTCAAAGTTTTCCTGCTTCATAAATCTTCACTGATTTTATTGCAGTTCATTGTTGCTGTTCATTCATTTTCCAACAGTTTTCCCTGTTGTGCCAAATGTTTCTCTAAAAAGTATACGTCCAAGGTACTCCAACAAGTCAAAAATAACCCAAGAAAGCAAAAACAAATGAAAAAATCAAACTCATTTTGAAAGCAATCAAGGTCATCAGGGAGTAGAAGCCTTGAATTAATTAGCTACATTGAATAGGGACAAAACACACAGAGGCAAGAACCTCTGAAATATTTCCATCAGTGGAAACAAGCTACATCAGAGTGCAAGCTGTAGCAGAACCTATTATTTATAGCCCAGTGGAGGAGGAAAGTATACACTACTTAATGAACTTGCAAACTAATATTAACTGCAGATTTATATTTTATTATGTTGGCTTCATTCTGATCCAAGTTATCATGATTCCCTTTTGTAGCAAGAGCCAAAATGCTTGAATCTGCATCACAGATTCATAGGTTTTTACAGCCAGATGGACAACTGCAATCATAACATCAACTAGAGAATTTAATCCAGTAATTTCTGCATTACATCTGTAATTTGCTTGAACACACTGTTTACAAGGGAATGATATTGCCCTTTGACAGAGTTCTTCAGGTTGGCTGCATTTTTTCCCCACAGGCACAGAACCAGCTGTAGCACCAGGGAGAGAGACCCAAAGCTCACTTTGATAACCAGACCCACTAAAACAATCAGAAAACTGCTGATTTTTTCCTTACAAAAATTTCCAGTTAAAACAAGAGGCAGTCATTTGTTCTTCCTGCCATACATCACTTAAAGGAAGAAAGTGGTTGAATTAGCCTGACACCAAAGTGCCTGGAAACTTCAAAACTCCAGTAATGGGTTGCTTTTCTTTAATGGTAAACACTCCTACTCCCACCAAAATCACCATTTAACTCTAAAGGGTTTATTCACTGTGAAGAAAGCCAGGAAAATGCTTCCATTCTCACTCATAAACATTCACTGGAAACAACATTGTACCAACACAACAGCAGATTTCTGAGCTGGCTGCAGCATCACTTTTTTTGGGTAAGCATCTGGGCAAGTAACAGTTTACCACTAAGAAAGAAAAAGAAGCTTCCATTGAATGCAACATGCAACCAGCACTTACAACTTGACAACCAGCCTGCATGGAGAAACAAAATACCACTGCTGTCCTGCAGATCAGGCCTCCAACCACTGTCAAGGCATCTGCAAGCCATTGAAGGAGGCAGCTTCTTCAAGACCCTGCTTTAAAAGCTAGCACCTTACCAAGCACACATACAATCAAGCCCAATGTTAGCACCCCAACAGTTTCTCAGTGCAACCAAAATACCTGCTAGCAAGGCTGAGATGAAATCTCACCTTCTTCCCTAAATTAACAACTGAAAGCAATATGGTCTCTACTATCTCTGTTAAGAGACCTAAAAGGTGTCCTAAAAGACCTGGAGATCAAGTTCTGTTATGCAAATAGCTAAACTGAAGAAATTTGGCACAGATACATCCAGACCTGGCAAGGCTGTCAGCTTTCACCATCAGCGGACTTGCAAGACCTCAATGTCCACCACCAATAAAATCTTCCTGTTGAGAATAATGACTACTCTGCTGCCACTGAATTCATTCAAGCAGAAAATAAAAGGAACTGACATAGTGCTTAGCAAGCATTTGGGAGAAAAAAATGTTTAAAATGATCTATTGGCTTTCAGGGGGTTGACAGTTTATCCCTTCTATTTCTGTTGAGGGAAGAGGGTGGAGGTTGCTAGTGGGAACAGCACATTGTCAACACATTTTAGTAAGAAATTGCTTTTGAGTATTAGTAAAGCAAATATGGATAAGCCAAAATGACTGTGTTTTTTTAAGAAATTGTCTTACAAAATCAAGTATGCAGATAATTTCCCCAAGTAGTTTCACTGTTTTGGGACATACAAAGCAGTTTAAGAAGTGATACAAGTCTATTCAGAAGCATCAAGAAATGCTCATTACTGATGCTGAATAATTAATTTTCTCTCAGGTGCTCCTCTACCTCCTCTGGGAATTACAAAGTTCAGAGTGATTATTCTTATCTCTTTCTAAGATCAAGTGATCCAGGTTAGAGAATCCAGTAGTTAACACCTTGGCAAAACACCTCAGTACTGCCCCCTGCACCAAAATGACATGAAAGCCTGTGAGCCCTGGGTTCTTTCCTCTCTCCTCCCAGTTAAACACCTACTACACAGCCACCTAAACCAAGG
Source organism: Phainopepla nitens (assembly GCA_013400175.1). Taxonomy (NCBI): domain Eukaryota; kingdom Metazoa; phylum Chordata; class Aves; order Passeriformes; family Bombycillidae; genus Phainopepla; species Phainopepla nitens. The sequence goes on from VXBQ01009689.1 coordinate 618,678, forward strand.
AGCTCTTCGCTTTTGAGGGTACTGTGTGTTCTCCATGCACATCCCCCAGGCACAGTTTGCTGAAATGATGGTCAGGAGCTTGCTAGCAGGAAGACAAGGGGCAGGAATCCCCTTTGTCCTCGGGGATGCCAGATCAGCTTACAGGGATATTCCCAGATCTGCTGTCACAGAATATGCTGCATCACCTTCTCCAGGAGGCATCACTCATCCTTCCAGCCAGTGGTCAGCTGAGCAGCTCTCCTCGGTCAGAGTCCTCCTAACATACCTGCTGCACAACCCCAATACCAGGGAAGAGAGAGAGAGAAGGAGCGTGTTTTCCCAACCAACACCACCCCCGGTGAAACAGCATGCACTGAATGTTCCCATGGCAATTATTCTGGCCCAAAGCATCTTCAGCCCTCTCTGCGAGGCAGAAGCAGGAAGGCTGTGCTCATACACACAGCCCAGGGCAGCCTGCAGCTCCCAGCACCTTTGTCCACAGCAGGCAATGTGCTCTGCATTTCTGCAAGCAGCCACCCACCCATCACCTACCCCACCCAGCAGCAGTCAGGTGAATCACAGTGCTCACATCACCTCCTGACTGTCCGCTCTGGACCAGCTTCCTTGCAGGAGACAGGGATAATTGCTTTCCACCTCCAAGAGGATAAGCACATTAAACCTTCAGAGAGGTTCAGATAATGCACTGACCAAAGCCATAGCAAATACCAAAACTGAGACTGTAAGAGATATAATAGGTCAAAGAGACAACTCAAAGGGTAACAAATCCCTAGAGAGAAGTAAGCTACTGAAGGCCAGCGCTCAGGTTTGCCAATACAGCTGGCTGTGAAAGCAACTGGGGCAGCAAATGCTTTCACCTGTCACCTCAATGTCCAGCTAGTCACAGAGCAGTGTGAGGGACAGGCACAACAAGAACACAAAGGACAATCCAGCTCTCCGTTCTGCCCGTGCCAAAAACCAGGCACATCTTAAGAATAAAATATATTTTCAAAGGAAAAAATACAATTCCCTACAAGCTTTTTAAATACACAGCAATTTTTCTAGCAGAGATCAAAGAAAACCAGTTTAGTAAAGAGAAAGTTAAAAAAAAAATTTGTTCATTCCAATGCAATAATTAACACAGTATTTCTGCAACATTCTCTAAGAAAAATACCTAGTTCACGTCCACCCAGGTTGAACCCACCTAGTTCAGGCCACCCAGGCCTCATCTCTCAGCAGCATTTATGGTCACTGAGAAAGGTGCAGTTCTGACAGATTTCAATTCTGTGTTTACATGTTTTACAATAAGAACATTCTTTTTTAAACCTTTTTAATGGACAGTATTAGGTCGAGTATCTGCTGAAGAGCTAAGTGAATACTCTTTCCTCCATAGAAACAAGCACTTAACTAAGAAATTCTGTGCTTCTACAAAGCGACCAATCTGTGTGCATTTGGGGTTTCTCTAATTTCACCCTTATTCCACACACAGATTTAAAATTATTCCTAAAGGAGAAGTGAGAATATTTTTTTTAAACTACAAAAAGAGTTTGTTTTCTTTTTATTTTGGGGCAGGGATTAATTTCCCTGACATACTTCATTTTAAATATTTAAAATATTTAATCCTTATCTCTACTCAAGTATAGGCACACTTTCACACTTACAGGAATGGACCACTAGAAATGTAGCTCCAAGTCAGAAAGACTGGAGGATCTAACAGATCCGTGTCTGCTCAACACCCTAAAGCCAACAGAGTCCGACACCATCACTAAGCTGAGCTAATTCAGCTGGGCTTTCCCAGGTCAAGGGCTCTGAGCTTGCTCAGCACATGCTGGACACCAGGATTCCTGCAGAAGCAGCATGGAAATCCCTGGAACAATAAAGCATAACACCAGCAAGAACAGAGCACAGGCACCACGTCATAAGCTGCCCATCTTTTCAACTTCTGCCAGATTTTATGAAATCCTGCTCTTACCTCACCACCCGTGCCTCCCTGAGGCCTGCTGCAAAAAGCTTTGTATTTTTTAGTGCAAAGAATAAACATTTCACCGTGGGCAAGATCTTGTTTTCTTATGTAGAAGAAAGAGGACAACAGACATGGGACCGGACTGTATACTGCAGCTAAAAAGTGAGGCAATGGTGGGAGAGTTAACAGTGGAGGGGGAAGAATCTGTCACACAAGCCCACTAACTTCCCTTCCCTCCATAGTAGCTGCCAGTTAACCTCTCTGTATAATGATGTGCAAATAGCTGCTTTATACATCAAATTATAGCATCAACACTTACCACATTATAACCAGTCAGTTACTGCTTGAGACAGTTTGCCTGTTTTCTATTATTTATCACAATTTTTAAGATAAGCTTCTAAAGGAGACAGGCACTATCTAGAGTCAATCTTTGCTATTGTTTATTTCCCTTTTTTAAAACGTGTCATTAGGCAGCAATGCTTTTAGTCATATACTTAAAAGTGCTGAGTTTCAAATGTTGTTTTACTGTCAAAAGAATAGTAGTTCCATTTAAAGCCATGACTGAGTCATTCTAAACCTCCTGAAAAGCCATAAATCACACACCAGACAGATCCCAAAAAGACCATTAGACATGAGCTGTCCTTCCTCATACTAGTAATTCCACTGCAGTAAATTTCAAAGTTAATGGGACTACTCCAGCGAGTAAAATAAACACATGGCACTGAGGCTATGCTCTGCTCTCGTGGAAAGCACACAGGGAACCATTCCAATACACCAAATAAAGAACTGATAACACCTTAAAACCTCCTTAAGGCACTGTGAGAACACTGAAATGTGTGCAGACTTACCTGTTCTGCATACACAAGGCATATGCATGCTAGCATCACTCAAATACCTACAGAATTACACAAAATCCTATAGTTGTGTGAAGGCATGACATACTCTGCCAAGCTACTCAGTGCAACCTAATAAGCACAATATTCTGATAACATGTATTTTTATCTGAAGCATTAGACTAATTTAAATACATTGATATGAAAATTAAGACTATTTTCCCACCTGCTTTTGCGACACACAAAAAAAAAAATTCCAGAAAAAGACTTCATTCACTAATTAAAGATAAACATTGTGATATTATAGCTAAATATACATTTATCCAGTGTGCCATGACACAGAAATTATATACCACTATGAGACAACACATACAAACACAAGTCAACACACTGAGAACAGGTAGGCTCATTTCAGGCTCTGGCATGAATAATTTGGAAATTACAACCTTCCTTTATTGTTGCCAGCACCAGATCCACCCCTTTAATTGTACTAATTTATTCATTCATTTAAATAAGAAATGATACATTGAGATAAAGCAAGCCTCAAAAAACCCTGAAAGAATCAAGAGGGAAAGGACAAAAGCAGGAGTTCATAAAAAATAATAATATCCTTCTAGTCTTAAAACAAATAAAATGGATCTTTGGAGTGTGTTGTATCTTTCTCACCTTTGTCTATTTAAGTCAATGTCATTCTTTTTAACTACATTTCTTTTGATTTGCTTAACAGTACACTTCATTGTTAAGCACTGCCTCATCAGCACTTCTGCTGAAAAGCCCTAAAATGAAATATACTTTGTATTTAATTACAATTATGCAAATATGTTGTGGAATTACTTTGTTACAAGCAATCAGACGTAACGCATTCCATTATTTTAATAATTTGCCCACATGACACTTTTTAAGGTCATCTAAGTGACGACCAAATGTGATCTGCAAACCTCTCCAAATCCACAGGCAATGTGTAACAAATCATATAGTTTCGGGTGGAGGGGGGAGTCTTCAACCAAATCCGTCATTCATTGTGTTTCACATAAATAATTTATACAAGCCACTTCCCAAACCCTAGTACTTGCAACAGAAAGATTTAAAACACATGCATTTTTAAACCAAAGGCAGTGCAGGAAGCCCAGTCATATATTGCAGGGCTGCCTCTCGGACCCTATTATCATAGGGAATGCATTTTAAAGCAATAATGCACTTCTGAAATACCAGCACTTCACAAAATTGCATGATACTTTCAGGGTACTCTTTGGAATATTTTCATGAGGACTAATTTCTGAATTTATAACATTACTCAAAGCAAAATGCAAGTATCTGGTTTTAACAATGAACTCTGCTAAGGAGTTAGAAATAATGGCTAAACAACACTTGAAAATGCATGAAGTAGTATTGAGCCTTCATTTTTCACTACGTGTTTTGCTTTTAACATATAAACTGAAGAAATGTGATTAAAATAAAAATCCGTTTTATTTCGCTATTACAGAAAAGGCTGGAGAAAAAGTAATTCATTTTTCCCAATATATACCCTTCAATCCATTTCTGGAGATAGCTATGAAGGTGACCAGATTTGTGATAGAGGTTGGGCATTCAATACTTCTCCATAAAAATGGCAGAGCTTCTGAAACTCAGCTGCCCATGCAAAAAGCTGATAAGGAACTAAAACAATGAATTTACTTTTCCCCCCCTCTGAATCATAGCCTAGATTTTTAAAGCATTTTCCCCTAAGTTCCCTCCACTAGAGGGTAAAATAGAGCATCACATACTGTGAATTGTTAAATGCATGTATTTTATCCCATGAAGTCATTGTGGGTTACAGTAAGATTTAGAGAAACAAAAAACATGATGCAGGGCTAAAGAAAAAAAAATGATTCTGAGAATCTGTCATCATCTATGCAACTACTTATGTGCTCCATGCCTACACAGCACAGGGCTAGTTGTTTAACCACACTGAGTAGGATGAGTGATAATAAATAAAATAAATAAAAAAAATAAACCCAGAAAACTCAATACCACCAACTTTTGAAAACATTATTCACTGGTCTAAGATGGCTACCTCCATTTCAGCAAAAGTAAAGTTCCCAACCAGCCAAAGAACTAAGCCCGGGGAGAAGCTCTCTCACCAGAGCCCAGAAGCAGCCAAATGAACTTTTCAAACCTAAACTGGTGACAAGTGTCAACTCGCACGCAGCCAGGCAGCTGGGCTTCAGCACCCCGGGTTTCCCATGCACAAACTGCAGGGTGAGCCATTCCCAGGCACAGAGCTGTTCCGTAGCAATTGGCAAAGGAGACATGCTGCGAGAAGCACTTGTCAAATAACGCTTGTTTACAAATAAATCTCCTCGCAGCCAAGGACAGCACTTATTGAGTAAAGTTCAGGTCCACAGTCAGACCCCTCCTAGCAGCAGCCTTTTAGCTTTGCATTTACTGAAGAGATGGAAATTAGAGAGCAGCAGTCAGAAAAGTAGCAGCAGAGATACCGTGAAGCAAGCACTCACGCTGCTCATCATTACTGTAATATTCCCCTGCAACCTCCCTGTAAAGATGCCACTAAACCTATTTGCTAGGCAGCTTCATTAATCCTTTCCAGTAGTTCCCTATCGTGTAAAACTCCTATTCTGCAGCTGCCTGTTCACGCAGAGACACCTCTGCGCTCGGCAAATGGTCCCGTTGACTCAGCCAGTAACATCCAGCTTTTCCGAGAACTGGCAAGGATGACTGAGACGTGGCTCGGAGCATCTGTTGGTCTCTCAGCACGGTATCATGGCAGACTAGCTCACACAGGACAGCATGCTTCCTAAAAGGAAGGTGAGTAACAGGGAAAGCCCTTCTAAATCAGCCACATCATCTCAACCGCATTGCTCCCATGGGTGAAATCATCTGAAATTGCATGGGGGCAGAAGGATTGGGCCCACTCTTATCTAACCAAGGCAAAGCCAAACCATTTCAATCATCTCCCAAACCAATGCACTTCCTGAACATTTGATACATTTGTACACAGAGGAACAGTATTTCCCCTATCCTCTGCACTTTTTTTTTTTTTTTTACGAAAACTGCAATTCACATTATTCTCGCTCTCGAAAATAAATTACAGCTAGCTGGTTACCTCAGGCCACATCTTTGAAATTCTGGTACGGTTTTCCTTTACCAACCCCTGCATCCCTCCTCCTCCTTCTAAAGGAGTTTCACAAATAATTACGGTGCATCACGACGCCAGCCTGCTTCGAGCCGCTGGCATCCCCTGCAGATGCTGAACTTCTCCACCCATTGCTTTCACATTATAGCCTGCCCGCGGATCCAAAAATATTAGAAAGCTCCAAGCAGTGCCCACACCACGCATGGAGGAAAAAAAAAAATATCACAGTCCAATTTCAAAGACTGGAAACATCCTACTAGACAAGAAGTCTGGACGCGTTTTTGGCCATGGCCCTCACAGTGATAAAAGGTATGGGAAAAAAAAAAAACACATCCCCAGCGGCCGCGCTCCGCTGCGGGTTACACACTGCCACTGCTCGGCTTCTTTTATACGTGTATTTTAAGCCACAAAGTAAGCGCACTGCGGCCAGCGCTCGCGGAGCTCCCCACCGGGAGCCTCCCCTGCCCCGCCAGACCCCGCGCCCCCTGCGAACTCCCTCGTCCCAGCCCCGCCACCCCCCGCACCGATGCACCTGTGCGGCTCCCGGGGCAAATCGCGAGCAGGCACCGCCGTTCGCGCCCACCCCGCACACATCCATCCCTCCGC